>JAUEJL010071149.1:0-16577 GCA_032274825.1 Drosophyllum lusitanicum | reverse complement strand
AAGAGCAGACAAGACTCAGTAACATTAGACAACTGAGTGGAGATTGAGAACAGAGGTGAGTGGACGTTTAACTCACAACTGGTATTAGTTGTAACTGGTTATGGATTGATGCATGGATAGATTTTATGTCTGATAATCGTTTAACTGGTTTTGGTTAATTAATTGTTGCATCAGTGATCATCGATTAATAACTGTTGTCTTGATCAAGGTAGGTCGATTTCAACGAGGTTAAGGGGCAAAATACCCTTCATCATTCTCCAACCAACGATTCTATTTACGAAACCTCTTTCATGTATTTTCCCTTAAGGTGAATTGGGATGTGCTTGATACGATTACTCAATATAGGTGAATTGGGGTGTAAGAACAATTCACGAGCTTGAGGAACCATGGTTATAAGAAGAACAGAGAGAAAGGGTAGAGGTAATCGATTTCTTATTTCCACACCTGCATATGATTACATACTCACTTATTTATATTGTCATTACAATGTACTAGCATATACCTGAACATGCCCTACTAACTAACCGACTTCCTCTAATTTGTTACAATCAGTTACAATACATGTATCGGTGCTATGTGGTTTTCCCTTATAATTTGGTGTTTTTTTCATGTATTTTAAAGCAAGCAATAGTTCATACCGAGCCATTTACTACTGCATTTGGACCAAAAGGGAATTGGTTGGTTAATTTGGATAAAACATATGTTCCAATAATCCGTGACCACCAACTGTTCGATGAATTGTCTACAAGTAATTAGAACAATATTAATCATCTTTCTCCATGTGTGTGAAGAAGATTTGACATGCTATGGAGATAACTATGTAATGAATAATTTATTTTATTTTATGACTAATTGTTTTTTTTTTGTATAACTCATAACACAAATCTCTGGGTCCAACTAAGAGTTATCTCCAAGAATTCCTATTTCGCAGTCGGTAGGAATAATGTCTAATATTACACAGATGATATGAACACTATTTTCTTAAGAAAAAAGGATGCAACTTAAGTTCTTTTAATGTGCTTGCATTCCATGAGAGTTTTAAGTGCTTTGCTTCTTTGTCACATGGGGCAATTTAGTAAACATTATGGTTTGGACAGTTGGGCAAGGGTGTCTAAATACATTTAGGAAGTTGGAGTTTTTGCATTACTTTTAGTTGTCCAATTTCATCTTCAGTTTATTTTTATTTTTTATATATTTTGTCATACTATAGAAATAAGATGCTTTCATGAAGGAAATCATGTGTGCCATCTTAGAGGAACCGGTCTCGTCGATTTGTCATTTTATGTTTCAGATATTCCAACCCGGGCATATTAGTATGTGAGTTAGGCTTCATTGCTTTCAATATAGAGTAGATTGAATCTTCCTAATACATGTACGAACTATGGTGCAAAAGCTATTTATATTATGTTTGTCTTATTCAATAGCAAACATAAGACCTGCACAGAATCATTGATACAAATACAAGACATTTAAAGTTGCTAATTGAGGTCTTCCTGAATGTGGTTATTTCACATTTTCATGGTAGTATATACCATATGGTTTGCATACGCCTTCTCCTGTTATTAATGTACATCTACATTTTTATAGGACCTCTAACTTGGAAACAAGCATCATTTATGGATGAGGATCTTCGGTAAGCCAAGTCAAAAGAATTCATTCCATCTTTATAATACTTTTCTTTGTTTTATGTAAGTTTTTATCTACTTAATGTTTTTATGATGCTCATCTACACAAGTCTACATCCATTTATCTATTTAACAGTGAAATATTATACTTCTATAATACCTTGCGGGTATTACAAGCAACAAGATTGAGCCAATACTCACTAGCAGACCCAGTTGGCTACAACTGTTTGGCCACATTGATGTTAACCATCTATATTAAAAGCTCTTCTCAGTCATGCCTTTTGGGTAGTTTACATACTTCCCGTTCTCAATCTTATTAGGATGCAACATGTGAACCAGATCAACCACGACAACTTCCTCATGATTGAAAAACATGTAACTGCTCGAAAAACTTTCGTTGCACGCCATTCAATCAAGTTTCTCATTTTAATTCTCAAAATGAAGAAGAGATTAAAGAAGAAGCTCATTAGATTAGTTGAATCATTTAATAGAAAAAGAAGTAAATTATGTATTTATACACTCATATTTTCTTTGTCAAAATAGATTGCTAAAGTAGGAAGAGTTGCAAATCTAGATTACATTTTAGGGAACAAATTTTAGACGTGCGTGTTTAACTCATGGTAATATATATTCTTCTTTTTCTTATTGACTGCTTCAAGATATTTTTAACCGGATGTGGGAAAATATGAAAAACTTAAATCACTTGTGATAATCGATTTATGTGTATGTAATAATATTAGTTTTATGAAAGTTATATGTACACTTTTTATATTTTCCCAACTTGATTTGATGTATTTAAAGTTTATTTTTGTAGTACCCGTGTACGCACGGGTCTATAAACTAGTATAACTATATATTATAAAAAAAGGAGGCGCAAAATAGCATATCTATGTTATGAAAGATAAACGGCGTAATTTAAGCTTGCCACAATTGTTATTAGTTATAATAATTATCTATCTATACTATATTATAAAACATTTACACTTTTTTGCTTAAACTCTTAAATTTTAAGTGTTTTGAAGTTACCAATCTACCCTTCACCCTTTTCCATATATAATGTAATCATTTCCTTTCTAACGGTATAAGAATCACAATAATAGGAAACTCAATATTTTTACTTATAGTAGTGTAACAAATAATTCTTCTTAAAGGAAAGTTAATGTTTTCACCTGATACATAATTAACAAAGTCAAAGCTATATTTTTCATAGTTTAAATTGCATTTCAATACGTGTTAATAGCAAAAATTAATTCAACCTACAATCTTATGTATGAAAGTAACAAAGAATAAAAGAATTTGTAATTATTTTTAACATTTATTTTTCACGAGTTTTCTAATTACAATTTCGTGTATGGACCAACATATTATTCTAATATAAAGTAAAAATAAAGATATTACATTCGCAATCTTCTTTTCAAAGTTTAAATTTCAAGTATTAAATAAAAAAAATTTAAAAGTTATAGTTTTACCATTAAACGGGTCATACGGGTCATGTTCGGGTTGACCTTAACCCACCGATTTATTTTTGTGTCAGCCCGCTTTTGACCCGTTTTGGGTTCGTGTTACTTTTTTTCGGGTCGAGTTTCATGTCGACCCAGAAATTGCCAGCCTTACCTAAATTTGACACCCGAGTGATTTTATACGAATTTTCTAAGTTGACCCAAGTCTGCTGCCAAAAACAGCAGCTCTTCTTCTACTTCTATTTTACCATTAAAACCATTCTTAAACCTCACCGTTAACAAGGGTTTTGACATGAAAACATACCTGGAACATATATATAGGAGTGGAATCATGGCATAAAGCTCGAATCTTGGTCCGTAAATCCAAATGAAAGATTATAGTTGTTGCATTTTATCTGCCCAACAATCCCAGCCAAAAACGAAGTTAATTTGCTGCCCCTTCCTTTTTTAATAAACAAACATTCACACCCATGCTTCTACTCTTGATCTTATAAGCTCACACCCACACACCTCATATTAATTACACATACTACATTCTTTCATGCTAATACAATACCCTCACTTCATAGTTTTTTTACCATAGATTATATCTTAACGTAGCTTTTAAAGTTTCAATTACAAGGCCTAATCAATTGAATCCTTTAATTTAAAACCATGAATACTCTAATCCTACGGTTCTAGCAAAAACAGCCACAATCAAGAATTCCATTAAATCCTATCTTAAATCATATAGAATGCATAGATAAAAACTAAAGACCATCTTCACCAAGAACCACCGATTTCTTGAGTTCGTCTTTAGCTGATCGAGAGAAGACGAGAGCCCCAGAACTGCCGTACGTGAACAACAATTGGGGCTGCCACACCTGATTAAACTTAAATCCTTTAATCACAATTTAATCCCTAATGTTTTCTCTTTTAACCAAAGGAAGAATTGAAAAGAGAAATGTAATAGCGTTATTCCGAAGAAAAAAAAGAAATAAAAGGAAGTAGTAGAAAGTAAATAAAAAAAGGTGTTGCCTAAAACTCTTGATATCAAGTTAATTGATGTGTTTACTTGAATATTTGAATTACTTAAGTGGTTTGTTTACTTAAATACCTAAATCACTTTATAATTAATTAATAAATCATATTTTCCAAAATTTATTTATCTTTTAGTAAAAAAAAAGAAGAATTTAAAAACCTAAAACAATCTCAAAGAGGGTCAATTTATAAATTTACAAAGAATTTGAAAACTGAAACAATTGTAAGTTTCTTACTTAATGTTTTTATATATTTTAGTTTGTTTTTGTATGTTTTTGAATTTTTAGGACCGCTATTTTAATTTTGCCCCGGGCCTCAAAAATGTTTGAGACGGCCCTGCATATATGCCACATAATGTAAGTAGTGTACGTGTCTATATATATATATATGTGTGTGTGTGTGTGTGTGTGTGTGTGTGTGTAAGTTAATATGAAAAATTAATTAAGGCCTCGGATTAGAAATGGCAACAGGGCGGGTTCGGGGAGGGGATTGGTCCCCCCGTCCCCGCTTAAAAACGGCAGGGATTTAAACGGAGATTCCGTCGGGTAACCGGGGAAAACCACGGGGAAACGGTTATCCCCGTTTAATATAAACATGTGATTAAATAGGTAATTTTCACCGCAGAGATACCCATTAAACTAAAACTATGAATTTTCACTATGGTTATCATCACCGTTAAAATTTTACCACGAGTTTTAAAAAACGATTATACTAAATTACACGACATGATCGAATACAAACATATCTGAACCGAAATTAAAGTCTTAAAGAATTTAAATACATCCAAAATATCAAAACCAAATAATTCAAATAAAGACAACGATTAAAATTATGTGTGTAAATTATAATCGGGTATGTCGGATAATCGGAGTGGGGATCATCAAACCCGTCCCCGTCCCCGTCCCCATCCCCATTTAAATAATCGGGTTTGCCCGTCCTCATCCCGTTTATATCGATTTTCGATTTTCTCCGTTAATTTCGGTTTTTGTTCCATCCCTAATAATTCTCCAATTTTAAAATCGCCATACTCACTTACTAACGTTGTTAACACCCGCCTCATTCCCAAATTTTCATTCCAATTCCTCTTCAAAAAAATGTTCACAAAAATGAAAAACATGAAATGGTTTGTGTTCAATTTCTTCATCTTTCTCTGCTTTCACTCTCCATCAATCAAATCCCAACAAAATTACTCAGCAAATCAAGTCTTCAACTGCACAAACGAATCTCTCTACACTTGCAATGGCCAACACCATTCTTGCACCTCATTTCTCGTTTTCAACCCTCAACCACCGTACACCTCCGTCGCAACCATAGCCGCCCTGTTGTCGTCTGACCCATCTGAGCTCGCCGGAATCAACAACGTTCCGATAACCACCGTTTTCCCACCTGAAAGACAGATTATTGTCCCTGTAAATTGTTCTTGCTCACATCAACACTACCAATCCATCACCAATTTCAAAATTATACCCCAATCCAAAACCTATTTTACAATTGCAAACCTCACATTTCAAGGTTTAACAGCGTGTGGATCCTTGAAACTTGCAAATCGGTATAACGAATTCGAATTGAAAGATGGGTTTGAGCTTAAAGTCCCGATTCGTTGTGCTTGCCCTACAAAAGATCAAATCTTGAATGGCACCAAGTTTTTATTGACTTACCTGATTGCTTTTGGGGATACTGTTAATGGTGTTGCTAATAGGTTTAATGTATCTGCAGAAATTGTGCTAAAAGCAAACGGGCTTTCTGAAACTAGCACTCTGTTTCCTTTCACTACTTTATTGATTCCTTTACCAGAAAAACCTTCGATTTCTCTTAACTTAATCCGAAATATCAAACCAACAACCTCTCCTTCTTTTGCAAAATTACCCAAATCAAAGAAACCAGTGAAATCTGTAATTGCAGCAGTGTGTTCTGTTCTAGTTCTTATAGTTGTTCTACTTACTGTTTTAGGAGTGATTTACATGAGAAAAAAGGAGAAAGTAGAAGCTACAGATAAGAAAATATCGCCAGAGGATCTGCTTGTGGAAATCGCAAGCTTTGAGCGAATTGTTAAAGTTTATAGCTTTAAGGAGCTAAAAAAAGCTACTGAGAACTTTGCTTATAAGCGTCAGATAAAGGGATCTGTGTACCGGGGAGTGTTTGGGAACAAGATTTTAGCTGTTAAAAAGATGGGTATTGATGTTTGCAAGCAAGTTAACATGTTAAGCAAGATTAACCATGTTAATTTAACGAAATTATACGGATTTTGCCATCATCAAGATTCATGGTATCTTGTTTTCGAGTTTATGGAAATGGGTTCTTTAAAAGAATGGCTTAAAGAAACTCAAAGTTTGCGTCAACGGGTCAAGATCGCGGTTGATATTGCTTGTGGGCTTCGATATCTTCATAATTTCACTAAACCAGGGTATGTTCATAGCAACATTAACAGCAGCAACATACTGCTTGATGGAAATCTAAGAGCAAAGATTTCAAATTTCAGTCTTGCAAGATCAATGGATGGTGGAAATGACATTAATGCCCTCATGAGTACAAAGATTGTGGGTACTAGAGGGTATATGGCTCCTGAATATGTGGGAAATGGTTCATTTACTTCAAAAGTTGATGTCTATTCATTTGGAGTGGTGTTGCTAGAACTGATAACTGGGAAAGATGCTGTGGTGGTTAATAATGGAGGCCATGAAGTACTGCTTTCAACAGCAGTTTGTGAGATTATGGAGGGAGAAGATGCAGAAAGTGAGATTAGGGGTATGATTGATTTAGAAAATGAAGAAATTGAAAGCATGGAGTTTGCAATTCAAGTGGTGAAATTAAGTTTGAGTTGTTTGAACCGAGATCCGAAAAGCAGACCGAGTATGGATGAGATTGTGTCTTGTTTGGTTAGAATTCAGGTTGATGTACAGACAGATGTATATCATTTGTGTAGAACAATAACTCCATTTGATTTTGGAAATATAATGTTCTAGTGTAAAATTAAAAGCAGTTACATGTTGAGTTTGTGCTTCAATACAGAGCATAAATGGGTAAAATTAACAAAGTTTTGTGTTTGTACTCTTTTGTTAAGAAGATAAGTTTGTTACTGTTTCTTTATTTTGCTTTATTACACACATAAATGTTCACAAACAGTTCATAAATGACAAAAGACAATTGTTCGTATAACCGAACAAACTAACGATCTTGCTAATGTTAGATTTTTTATTAGATAAACGAACATGAAAAACCTTCCACAGGACTAGGGATGATTGGTTCCAAAACCGATCCGAATCCGAAAAAAACTGGAACCGAAAAAGCCCCAACGTAAGAACCGAGAGCCGTTCGTTGCTAATGGTTTTCGGGTAAAAAAACTGAACCTAGTGGAACCGAAAACTGAAATAAGAGAAATATAGGAACCAAGAAATGACCCGAAAGTGTGTAAATCGGTTCGGTTCGGTTCCGGTTCCGACCAAACGGGTTTTTTGCTCATCCCTACACAGGACGTTTCATAAACTCCTCACAACCCTAAATATATTGGCTCTAACTAATGTTAAGTCATTCCTTATCGATGTCACGAATTCTCTTCCTTGTTAAACTATAATGATTTAAGATTGGAAATCATACCCACAAGTTCTTTCCTTTTTAGTAGATTTTTCGAGGAGTCAAACTATGCTTATGCACGCGGTCTATCCATTTCCATGATTGTTTCCTATGCTCCATCGGGTAATCGGGGTGGGGATCATCAAACCCATCCTCGTTCCTGTTTAAAATAATCAGGTTTTTCCTATCCCCATTTATCATTCCCGAACCTGCCCCGTTTATGTTGGTTTTCCCTGTCCATTTCGTTTTTTTTTGCCATCCCTAGAAAAGACTGAACTTATATCTCTTTTAATACTTTCCAAACTTCCGAACTACTAAGTTCAGCTGGTTACATAAATGTATCACACTAAGTTCCATATAACACATAATTTAGATATTTAGAATATACCCATGTTTTGTCTTAACCAAGTCCGTGAGGAGTGAACTCAACCACTACATACTTTAAAATATTTACTTAGGTCATATACTTCCCTTCCAAAAGATCACAAAAGCATTTCTTAAAAGTTCACCTTCCAATCTTCCATACTTCTATGCTAAACTCATAGCTTAGAATTAGATTTTTAATATCTTTTTTTTATATTTTATTTTAGTGGTTTAACAAAACGGTAAGATACTGTGATAGGTACGTTGTTAATGTTCTTTCAAAACAGCTTGGCTACGCGATCTTCTGTTTAGAGTACATTATCTTCGGTAACCTAGTACAGTACCAATGTACCACTAAAGTTTCATTGAACATATTTGTTTCTACATTTTCTCTCTTTCTAGTACTACCTTCTTTATAGTATTCATAAACCAAACAACATATTTGAAATATTCATGCTTAGTCTAATTTCATTTTATATAATTCTAAATTCATTGTATAATCTCACTCTCTCAAACACATTCTGTGGATTCCTGTTGCCTCTTTCTTGTGGAATTACCTACTTTTAATAGGTAATTAAGCAATCTCCAATAAGGCAATATAACCTACTTACACCATAAACGTAGAAATCTAATCTATACGTATATGTATGTATATATAGGTCAAACATTGAAGGGAAGGCATGAATCCTTGTTCCTAGCTAGTTTGATCCGTCAAAATAAGGTTCCCGGTTGGCTTTGTATGAAGAAGCCTATCTTTCTAGCCCTAAGTGAGCCATAGATTGTGCGTGAGCTTTCGGGGAGTAGAGATCGAGCGTAGAATACCACTGGAAAATTCTTTCTTCATTCAAAAAAATTTTTGAAAGGAAAAAGTGGAAGAGACACTTGTCGCAAGCAGCAACCATCTATAGCGAGAGAGATCCCTTGTCTTTGTCGCCTACCTATGTCTAGAATAGCATGATAGAGGCCCAAGAGTCTAACCGCCTACATTGATAGACTGAAGCAGGAATGAAAATAACCTAGTCTCCTTATGATTATGAAGTGAAGCTATGGAAGAGAGGAAACAAGCATAACTGATAAACATCTTCATCTTGAACACTCCTTGCCTTTCAACAATTCAACTCCTACCTTATTAATCATATATCTTTCTTTTCTTTTAGAAGAGAATTAGCACGTTCTCCAGAAAAGTCAAGCTATGCTTTGATGTATGAGGCGTAACAATTTCTTTGGCCGCTTCCAATACATCCCTTGGCCATCCAAAATGTTTGCGCCTAGTAAGGATTAAACCTGAGCCTATTCTCAGATTTTCTAGACATCTTACTACGAGGTCATATTGAGATGGTTTTCTTAATTATATACCCATGTACAATAAAATTACTTCAAATACATCAGAAATCGAAATCTTTCGTATGAATTATCATCATATTTTAATAGATCTGAATTATCATTACATGTAAGCCTATTTGATTTTGATAATATGGAAACACAATCCATTGCACTAGCTGATATGTACACCATCTATTTTATTAATCCACCAGAGAAGAATATAACTGCTCTCAATATTGTAACTTTCCAATTCAAGTAAGGACAAAATAGTCAAATTCTTTGGTGGATGGATAAATCAGATGATGTACATATAAACTCTTAATACTTAAGTATTAACTGTTGTTAAACCTCAATATATAACACAATATTAATGTATAGAACTCATTTAATAAGGAAAGCTCCCTGTCGATCGGATGTGATGCAAGGTCTCCTGAAGCCCATATTTTAGAACAGCCCGATTCCCGACCCGAAAACCGTTTCCATACACAGGTGAAGTATCAGACTCAATCTGGTGTTTAAAGAACTCTGCAAGCTTCTTCTCAAATGGGGATCTTTTCCCTTGCCTTGATATGGATGATATTTGGGATGTTAACCACATGTGAGCTACCACCTGACAGATTCCTTCTTCAACATCTTGATTTAGAGTTCGGTATCCTTCAATGGAAAAAGAAAAGAGAAAAAACTTGCAAGAATCAGTAAATCAATCTACATAAGATGATACAAAGTGGAAATTTTGACCAATTTACTTCTTAATGGGTTGATTCGTGTTATGTCTTATGTCTAATGGGCTAATTCTTAAATTTAGCAGAAAATAAAATGGGTCGAAAGTCATCCAAAGTGTATTTTAAGAACCGTCTAAATTTCTTTATTCAAAAAATTCAACTACTATTGTAGTGTTATCAATCCGTAATTTCTTCTAGCACACAAATTATATAGAAAAGCTGGACAAAAATGTTTAGGTCGACCTGGCCCAACCTGTTTTGACCTGTACAAGAAAGAAAGTATAGACCCAAACCATTTTTGACCCCGTTATGCAATCCACATATTTTTCCATGCCCTTGAACAAAGAATAGTGGACAAACCGTTGAGCCGCATCCATGCATGCATCAGTTCATGAGATAAGATTGTTCCAGTAAGCAACCTGTGTATGCAGTAAGATATATTTAGTACTTGCAAATTACACTAAATTAGGCAATTTCGAGCATTTGCTTATGAACTGGTTGATTAGGGTTATATTTTTTATAAACCGGTGTGAATATTATGTTCAGAAAAAAAGCCTCAAATATGCAAAATGGGTAAAATACAAAAAGAAAAGGAAAAAAAGATCTATGAAGGAAATGAGTAAAATGGGTCAAAAAGGTCTTCCAAAAGTTCAATTTAAAGGCATACAATCTACTAAAATGCGATATGCTTTTTCAAATCACATTGATGACGCAAATTATATATAAATAACTTTAAAGATAGTGGATAAATAGCATTCGGCCATTCGGGTCAACCCAACCTTTACTATACCAAAAGTTGCTTGTTCTGACCCGCTCCCAACCTGCCCGTTTTTGCCAAGTCTACGCGAAAACCCACAAATCATTGGTAAAAATACCTTGGAAGCCCATATAAGATAACAATTGCTGTAACCTCACAACGTCGGGTCAGCTTATATGGCTCGATTCTCATGTTCGGGACCCAATTTCCAATCCCAAATCTTGGTTGCCTCAAAACCTATCAACACAGACATCCAATGAAACCAAATAAAAATTATTCCTAGAAAATCTTGAAAAGAACAAGAATTCCTTACCGTGCTCACAGTTTGTTCCTCAGAAAGGCAGAGTCCTCTGGTTTCTGGCATGTGGTAATGGCCCTGATAAAATTAAACAAAAAAAAAAAAAAATTTGAAAACGGAATATGAGAACAACTAAGTTTTCCTTCAAAATAGAAAAAGAAAATTTTCTTACATTTGTTTCTCCATCCATGGCCTCATTAAGTGCTTGCCTCTCGACCAAAAGTAAAGGAATTTTCTGTTCAACTTTCATATGTAAACTATCATAAAATTGTTGGATATCAAGATAAAGAGGTTGACACTCGGCAGTATCCATAATTGCAGAATCAAGACACTCCAAGCACAGTTTTCGGCCATCATTAAGAGCAGCATATTGTGTGTCCCTTGGCTGAAATATGTGTTAAGACACACGAATTAAGATCAATTAATTAACATAGTAACTTTATTATTTTCGTATTTCCAAAAGCCTATACTGCAATATGTAATTATTGAACACATGTACCATGTATGTATGTCTATCATTACTATATTACCTTATTATGTAAATGGTGATCATATTAGGAAAAAGTAGCATAATATGTCTGCGTGTGTTATTAAGATAATTAATTTTCTCTATATTTTAACAAGATTAGTAAAGAATAGATGGTATGCTTGATTTCATTATTCAATTAGACTTAAATTTCAGCGTCATTGGAAGACTGATCATATATTTTGTTGACACTTACTTTATTTTCATTAAAAATATTATTAGGATCCTATCATAATGTCAGCATTGGACCAAAAGTAATTAATCAAACTTACCTCCATTCGCTCACAGCTACAACACCGAGGAGTCCCATCACGCTCATGAAACATGCAGTATTTCTGAGCCCAGAAAGGATGTACCTTATATTCAATAAAACCAGCGGCATTTATTCGAAACTGTAAAAGATAAAAGATAACAACATAAGTTTCAGACAACAGAATCTAACATAGAGGAAACATAAACAACAGTAAGAAAAAAAAAGATTGTAAGATATGAAGGGAGATTTAAAGAAAGGAGTATAATCTAATGAACTTACAGAGTGCTTGCAAACATCACATCGTGGAAGATGGTTTTCTTTAAAGCAAGACTTGTGATATTTATAATTTCCCGACAATGCAAACTGTATGTCATTAAAAGATTTAAGTTGTTGTCATAATCTTACATAGATAAACATCAATTACAATACGTTAGAAAATATAAGAACGTGCCAGTCAATATTCTACATGTGTTTAGTACCTCATTATCATAAATTGGTAGGTTACATGCACGACATTTGAAACATTCTGGATGCCAAACAACGCCCATGCATCTTAAAATTCGTCCATGACTAATCACACGATTGCAACCAGCACAAACACTACAAAATTAGAAAGAAAAAGATCCAAGTGGTGTAAACAGATTAAACATTTATATGCATATTTTTTTCACTAAATACTAGAAAATCACATATGCTGAAAATCAAGAGTGATAATTCATAAACAATTGACTAGCAAATTTAAGTTTGTATTATTTATTATATAACAATTTTTTTTTTACCTAAGTCCTGTTGAATGTGGAGATGGAATAGGTTGATAAATATTCCCGTTTCGATTCCTGGGTAAAGGCCCAAATTTAAGACTTTCCTGTAAAGCCCTTGCAAGATGTTCATCTTCTTTCAATCGGGAATCAACATCTGGCCAACAAATTCAAATTCAAATATGGACAATAGCTTTTAGCAAAAAACGCAATTAAATAGAAACAAAAGTAAGATATGTGTGATTTTAAAAATCATCATGTATGTTGTGTAATTTGATTAGCATGAACTTGTTCAATATCAACCCCTACCGACCTACATAATGTTCAATATTTATCTCAAACCATACAGCAGTTTTAAAGTAGCTTCGAGAAAAGCAGAAAAATCTATGATCGTGACAAGAATTTACTGTTACAAAAGGTCTTAATTACCTCAAACATACGTCGAGTGTAGGTGAAAATACCGACCTCTAAAGTAACATGTGATTAGGAAGTTATATTGACACCTAGTCTTAATGGATGTATAGTAAAATACATATAGACATCATTTCTTAGTAATGCTTGAGCAACATTACATCTTTCATGATAGATAATAGTACAATATAATATCACCAAGGAGAATCTATAGGTTCATGAGAATATTATCACGAATTGGTATTTGTATCACTTAGTCACTTACTAATCAAAAGTTTTCTTTTTCCCTCTGCAAGTGACATTTCAATTGCGCGGTCAAATTCTTCAATCTCTGTCTTTGGATCCTACACATGGTTCACCAAAAATACGGTACCATAGGTTACAGTTAGCAATGATCAAATATAAACAATAGGTCAAATTAGAAAAAAAAAAAGAAGCAAAGTAGCAAACAAAAAGAAATTTGTGAAATAACATCATAATGGCACAATAACAAAGTCCCATAAGGACTGCACATATAAGTTACAAGAAATAAAACCAATTATTACCCATGAAATTTCACGGGAGGTGCCTTCAAATAGTCTGTTAAGCCAATCCATTGTGCCCTTAACAATATCTGTGTAATCAAAGAACTATACCTGCAAAACGCCCGTTTTGTTGTTATACCATAGAAAGAAAAAGCACATGAAACTAGGAGAAAATGAGAAATCAATACCAAAAGGATTATGATATAATATTATAAGTAGGGGAGTAAATGAGTCGGATCAAGTTCGAGCTCGGCTTGAGAACTTTATGTTAAGCTCGGCTCGACAAGGTACGTTATTAGCTCAAACTCGGCTCTAAAGGCTCGAAATTTTGAGAAAATATGGATAAAATACGAAATTTAGTAATTACTTTTAGTAATACATTATTCAAAATATAGATAAAATCCAAAATTTAGTAATTACTTTTTATAAATAGTACGTATAGGATGTAGATTTGTTTCGATAAGTACTCATTTTTAATGTATTTTAATTTTAGCCCCTCGTATATACATATTACATACAAGAAATCGAGCCAAGCTCTTAGAAGCTCGAGCTTGACTCGTTAAATAATCCAAGCTCGTTTTTTGGGCTCGAACTCAAACTCAAGCCCTATAAAGTTCGAATCGAATGAGCGAGTTACTCGATAAAAGCTCAACTCGTTTACACCCCTATATATAAGCAAGCTAATACAGTGCTAGTACTAGAAATTTTCTATTACAAGGAATTCAAAGAACCTAAGATATCATGTAAAGCCCTATTACCTACATCAAATTAGTGCTAAGAGGGAGAAATAAATGAACCCTAATTATTAGAAATCAGGGAAAACGCAGCCATCAGAAAATTAACCAAACTGCTACTGGTTTTCTACTGTTGATCAATAATAACAGTGATGATAGTAAGGAAATTGTATAAATAAGGTCACAAGTTTCTTACAGTCAGATCAAATCAATAAGCAAAATCCCCAAAATTTCTAAATTCGACGAAGAAATTCAAGTGATTAAACATAAGAAACTCACTGACAATGGATAAAAAGCAGGGCAAGATCAAAAAATGAAATAAATAGGAAAGGCCAACGGCTTAGGTTGAAGATTCCATTGACTTGAGAGTTAAGAATCAGAAATAAACAAATGTTATCATCTTTACTGCTGCAATTGATCAACGTACAACCAAACACGCACTAACAAAAGATTAATGATCAGCACGCGGTTTTTTTTGAAGTCGACGATGGTAATTGATCGAATAAGTTCCAAAAATATTCCTTTGAGCATTCATACTCTGCAGTCTGATTTCTAACAATATTCGATCGTTGTTGGAGGAACTCCATTCCATTCTCGAACAGTCGATTAAAGGATCCGGTTTGCAGTCTATTCGTTTCAAACACAGGGTGTGTTTGGTGGTGGAAGTATGGCCGGAAGCACTATATTAGTATATTTTATTTATTTATTATTGGGTGTTCGGCAAAGTAAGCGGGTAGTGCGATGATAAAAAATGTCAAATTATAAAAACACAAAAATTATAAAATAATTAAAAATGATATTTAGGTAATTTTATATATAAAAAAATTAGTTTTAAAAAATGCTTGTTATTTTATAGTTTTTTGGTAAAAAAAATCATTTAGTTTTTCAATTTGAGTAAGACTTGTAGTTTTTTCTTTTAAAATAAAATGGTTATAAGCTTCAAAAATCACTAAAAAGTCAGGTACTGAACACACCCACAAAAAGGGTGTTTGTTTTAAGTGTTTATTTTTTATAAACTCATTTTCTAGCTTATTTCTTCTAGTAACTCAAAGTGAACTCAAAAGTTAGAAAATAAGCATGAAAAAACCGGAAAATAAGCCCTTACAAAGCTAAAACAAACACCCCCAAAAAATCAGACGTCGAGCCAACCGAGCTGCGTACGGTCACGCTCGCAACTCGACTTGGATTTAAAACTCAAGCTTGACCGAGCATCAATTCTCGAGCTCAACTCGATGAAGTACACAACACTCTCGATCTTGACTCGAGACATGTAATTTAGCATAAGCCTGATTAGACAGGTGAATTTGATGAGCAAAGTAATTTGGAATTCAAACTCGACTCGGTTCCTTACTCAAGTAGCTGAAGCTGAAGCTTGACTCGGTTAACGTCAAGTTGATTTCGAATACTTTTCGAGTAGATCTCGAGTAACTCTAGTTGACTCGGTTCAATTACAACCCTACTCACCTTCACTAAAAGATTCTTTATTTAAACATAAATGATCGTAAATATAGTTAGCTACAATATTCATAAACCACTTAAATGAAGGTTGTTTAGTCATATTAACATTCCGTTATTTAAGTGGTATGCGAGTGGAATATCATCTGGTGATATTAATACTATAGCTTATTTCTTGTTCAATTTTATATATATATATATAGGGAGAATTTCATATATATCCTTGCAAACTTTCTTAATTACGTATATATTCTTATAAAAATTAATATTACACTAGTATCCTTCTAAAACCCTTTAAATCTCATATATGTCCTTCTACTTAATTTAATAGTAATTAAATCAATTAAAATTTACAAAATATAATTCCTAATTTAATTTACTAGTAAAATCTCTTAAATACCCTTATTCTACCTTTATCCTTCTATCTTTTAACAACTTATCTATACTCCCCTCCTCTTTTAAGCTAATTTTTCAAAAACTTTCTACTGTAACATCCTTGGATCTTAACCTCACTAATCCTGATTACAAGAGAAGTCAACCGAGCAAATAAAGAGACGAACCATCTCGTTCGAGCTACTCTATTATATCAAAAGCACCTCTACATAAAGCAAAAATCTAAAAAAATTTCTAAGACCTGGAACTGAAGCTTAAACCATCTTCTAAAGAATTTAACCACAAATTACATCAAAAAATAGGGTTGCCCTAAACTTTTAGAAACCTCTTTGGCTCTTTGCAAATGCATAAGACCAGGGTCCAAAAATCCCTCCAATAATTAAAG
>JAUEJL010071138.1:0-16578 GCA_032274825.1 Drosophyllum lusitanicum | reverse complement strand
TTTATATATATATATATATTAATTACATTGGTATATGTTATGAACCTTGGTGTAGTAGCCTTGTGGTAGATCACTTATGAATTTGTGTGCATTTACAGCGATGCAAGCAGCTATTGCTTCTTCCTTGGTGGCGTTCTCCTTCCCCATGAGAATATTTTCAAGAATTGTGTCTGCGAAGAGGGCCGGCTCTTGACCCACCATGCCCATTTGACTTCGTAGCCATTTCACTTGTAAAGACCTTATATCTTGACCATCCAGCAATATCAATCCGCCTATCATGTATATATACATATATAAGATTAGCTTCAAAAACCAATTTTTTGGTCCAAAAAGATGGGGTGGGGGTGTAGAGAGCTTTACCCTCGATAGGATCGTAGAAGCGCTCCAAAAGAGCAAAAATTGTGGACTTGCCAGCTCCACTTGCACCAACTAGTGCCGAAGTGGTTGCAGATGGAATCACCAAACTGAGAGAATTGAGAATTGGGACATTTGGGCGAGACGGGTAAGCAAATGATACATTTTTTAGTTCAATTTTTCCAATTAGGCTATCCACTTTTCTCCCTATGCTACTATACGGATCAATGTCTGGGATCCTGTCTATAACCTCAAACACTCTACTGGCTGCTACTGTCCCTTGTGCAAATTGAGCAAAGTATGATAAAGATAGTGCCAAACCCCTGCATACATCAAATCATGTGCTTCAATCTCTATTTGATTAGACTGACATTGTACCCGGGTTCAAGTTGAAACAATTTATGTCAACTCTGCAAACACATTTTCTCCATCTTTAAAAAATTTCATCTGTTAATCATGATGACAAAGACAAATATAATAATAAAAAGATTTTATAGACTTTAGTTGATTTTTAATCCATTCAGCCCACCATTTGTCCTGACTTGCTACCCTTTAAGCTACTTTTTTTATATTGACCCATTTGAGATAAATAGACTCATTCATAAGTAAATGGGGTGGGTCATAACGGTCACTTATAGTTATATGGTTAATTACCTGCCACCAACATTGACACCAAAGAAGCAAGCAATGGCCGCCCCACCTGATAATTCATTCTTTGACACCAAAATCGATCCGTACCAGAAAGCTAATGCCCATGTTGAATAAGTAACCAGGTATATCACACCAATTCCTATACCCTTTGTAAATCCAAGTTTCTTTCCAACAGGCACTGACTCATCCAATACCACATCATATCTTGTTGCTATATTCTCTTCTGCTACGAAAGAAAATACAGTTCTAATTGAACTTATCGCTTGTTCTGCTATGCTACCAGCTTTCTTGTAAGAATTCTGTTAAAAAGAAAAAGAACTAAGCAAAATTGATAAAAATATAAACTCGAAGTGCCTGCAATAGATGTTTTTGTCCGCTTCTTACCACTTCTTTTGAAGCAAGGCCAACATAGACCGCCTTATAAGCAATGCCACAGAACATAGTTAATGGAGTGATGGCCAAAACTGCAAGAGAAACCTTCCAAGATTTTAAGAAACCAACTGTGTAGCCACAGATGAAGGTGAATATGTGATAAATGAAGTGTGCCATCTGCATTTTACAAAATTAATCAAGTAAAATACATGTTACAAGTCTAACTTAATGTGTTTTTTCTTTTTTAAGTTAAAAAAGGTAAGAAATAGCAGTCAAATAATTACCTTGTCCCCCATAACCTCTTGGATTTGAGCAACATCACTTGAGAGACCATGCATGATATCACTGGTACTAATGTTTGTGTCAAAGAAAGTGACATCCTGTCTAAGAACTGCCCTTAGGTACTCTGTTCTTATTCTGTGAGCCGATCGTTCACCCACCAATCGCCAACAAGCAATCTCTATCGATCACAGAAGCCGTTCGTTAATAATAGTGTTATCAAAAGAGTTGTACTTGTTAACCAGATCTCGCTCATTTAAATAGCTTATGCTTATTTGGTTGTAAGCACAATCATATAAAGCTAGGTGAGCTTGTAATGTATTAAATCTAACAAAAATAAGCAAGCTCAAACAACTGTATAAAAAATAACTTATACAAAATAAGCAGATAAGCATAAGCAAAATTATTCTTCCAAATAATCAAAAGTGTTTATATATATATATATATATATACACTTTTGAAATAAGCGTGAAGTACCAAACACCCTAAAAAAGAAAATAAGTATTGAGCTTACGTAAGTACGCTCCAATTACCACTATTCCAGACAGACCCGCCATAAGCACGCATACCTAACCTCCACATGAAGAAAAAAAAGAAAAGAAAAGATTGATTAAATATAAAAATTACTGGATGAAATCCAACCAATAAGATTTACAGAAGCGGTAATTACATAGAGAAAAAGTAACTAATCATAATCATCATCATCATCATCTATTATATATGTGTAACATAACATTTTTCCAATTCTAGAAATGTACAAATTAACTTTCAAAATGTTTTTATTGAAATTCAAAAAAAATTATTATTTTTTATATCTTAACTGTTTAAGGTAAAATTTCGTTCATTTGTCAATTTACTATACATATATGTATGTATGTATGTATATAAAATAAAAGTCACTACAGGAAAACTGGACTTCACTGTAAATAGATTTTTTTGTAGAAAATTTATGGCTGGCTAACTTCTGATGTAATTTTGTTGTAGAAAAAATTGTTAATAGAATTATTTTCATTTAGTTAGTGTGGTTGTTCATTTTTGCTAATTTTTTTAGTTAAAATTTTAAGAAGTTTGTTTGTTACCTTTCTCACGTCTTCCATCATCTGATCCTTGTTGTTGTCTAAAGCAATTTTATTAACAAAATTTCCAAAAAGATAAGAATACCATGGTAGAGATCCTCCATTTATCAAAGCACCCAAGCATCCTATTAACACAAGAAACATGTCGAATTTCGTCGAATACTTGAACAAACCAAAAGCCCCAATACTTTTCGCCGGTGGTGCTACCTCGTCCTCGTCCTCATCATAATCATCTTCTTCTCCCTCCTGCACGTAACTCTGAAGATACTGAGGATTGCTTGTCGATTTCCAACCGCCACCATCATCAACATCATAACCATAACCATGGATATCATAATCATTATGAAGATCATGACTTCTAAAAGAAATCCCATTAAGAGGACTATTACGACCACCATCAACATAAGCCTGTGAAACAGAATGCCATCTAGCACTAGCAGGATCTTGCTTGCTTTTTCTGGTTTCAGTGTCTATATCATCATGAAAGATACTCGAATCCGTGTTATCTACCAAAACATGGGCTTTTTTAGTAGTACCTGCAGCTCCCATTCTTGAAAAAGTAGGAGACTTGATGTACCCACCAAAGAAGGAACTGCCATGATTGGCTTCATAGCTCTGGAGCTCAATTCTACCAGGAGATACAACACTTGAAGAATATTCATAATACGGGTTTGTAAAGTTACGAAAGTTAAGATCATGGCTGCGCCTGGTACGGGCCCTAGAGGGAGGGGGAGAGGGAGAGGGTGAGGGTGCTGCAGGTCCTGCCCATGGGCTCAATGCAGCACCAAGAACAGTTTCACGGTTGTGTGTGGGCTCGAACTGCCATGAGATCTCAGCTTGCCATGACCGGTCATTGTCGGAGGCAAAAGGGGTTGTCGGAGGTACACGTTTATTATAGCGTGTTCTTTGTGAAGTTGGGAACGGGTACGTGTTTGGGCTGTAGAAGGAGATAGGAGGTGATTGGGATGGAGTTGTGTGGTGAGGACGGTGATCATAAGTAGGGTTGGAGCTACGGTGGTGGTGGTACTCAAAGGAAGATTCTGCCATGGAATTGAAGAGTTTAGTGACATGCAAAACGCAAAGAATTGAAGAATATAAGTTGTTATGTCTTTTTCTTTGTTTCCTGTTTGAAGTATATTATTCCAAGAATAGTCAACGATATATGCGAGGGATTTCAATATTTATGAATAAATCATTTATACTTTTGCCGGCGTTGCATTAATGGAGGGAGTACTAAATTGAAAGAACATGTTAACCGATTTTTCTTTGTCATAATGGCAACTTTCCATTTTTATAAGGGGAGAGTAGCGGTCCAAAATTAATTGCATGGTCGGAGCCTTGAGCTTAAGCTGAGGAGGAGCGTAAGCTTGAGCCAAATGGCAGGCAATGGCCAATTAGTTGACTTTGACATGGTCAAATACGCAGTTGCAAAAACCATAAGGGTTTAGGATCTTCATAACCTATATATAACAATTCTTTTTAATCAATATTATTAGTCTCTAAATAAAATAAAATAAAATAAAAAGATAAGTATGAATTATGGGTTGTGCAAAAACTATATTGACATGAGATAAGAGTAACCCACAATCAAAAACGTATAAAACTGGTTTTTCTGCTTTCGACAAACCAGATATGCTTTCCGTCCGACAAAAACTACATTCGACATATGCCAAATAAAAAATAAATAAATAAGCAGGAGCATGTATTAAAAAATGAAAATCGAAGCAAAGTACATGCGTGTTCTACTGCTTTTTATAACATTAATCAGTTGTAAATCATAAATTGCAAGTATATAATAGATATCGGTTATGCCTACAGAGCCTAGGACCACAAGATATAAAAAGGAAAATTATACTCTTGGCTCTTTGCCTTTACACTCAAAATCCTTAATTCCTTTGTGTCGTTATATTTCTCATTAATGTGGCTTCGGTTTGTAGCCATCAACAGCAAAGTTTCTGGTAGCTGCAGGGAGGGCTAGACGCAGTCCATCAAGTTCAGGTTTTGCAATTACTTGACAGCCCAAACGTGACCTGCACAAAACTCACTCCATGTATCAGATTTTGATCAAATAACAATGGGTGAAAATCATTAAATGCTAACCAAGTTTCAATGTTTCCCATTGTGAGATTTTTCATAATCAGTTAACACCGAGTGATCTAAATCAATACTCTGTGTGTGTGTTTTTTTTTTAAATTAATGGACAATAGTTTTGGGATGGAGGGAGTACTATTTAGTCACTTTTTCTTTTTTTTCAAAGTTATATGTTGCCTTAGGTTAACTTTGAAAAAAGTCACTAAATAGTAACCAAGTTTCATAACTGTTCCATTTAGTTCACTCGGTTTTATTAATTTGTGATTAATATCACAACAGAACACAACCGAAAAATGAATGATTTTTATGGATTGAGCAACTTCAGTGGTAACACCAATGAAACTGGATTACTAATAGGTCATATTTTCCCATAAATTAAGGCACTCACGTTTCTGTGAGCCCAAAAGCAAGGTCTAGCATGTCATTTTCCTCATCCGTTGGGTCTTCAAGCTTATTGTAGTGCTCCATGTCCTGATTGATGGAGATGATATTAAGTTAACGTTTTAAATAGTATTCTTTCTCTAGGAAATACTTTTATGTTAAGTATTATAGCACATAAGCATGCAATGGCGTACCATCACAATAACGTGACATGTGGAACAAGCAAGTGACCCTTCGCATGCTCCTGTAAGCAAACACAAATGTCTTAGCTCACGAATAGTTGATTACCAAACACTGAGGTGCAACAAGATTGGACAAACTAAACTCTTCTATAAAAATGGACAGAATTTGTGACTTGACATTTTACCTTCAAGCTCTATGTCGTTTTCATGGGCTGCTTCTAACATAGACATTCCAACGGGGACCTTGATCTGAGTTTCCTCACCATCTTTATCAATAAAAGTCACAGAAATCCTGTAGATTTGGAGCAAGTTATAGTCAGACGTTCATCCAAACCATGTGTGTATTTCAAGTTTTCAGTCTCTTTATTACATAGATGAACTGTGAAAATGCACCATAAATGTTCTCTTTTATGTGTGCAAGAGCTGTGAGAACTATGCAACCAGATTATATGCGTCTACAAATTCATTAGATTCATAATTATGCATATTATTTGAGTTTTTAGAGAATTTGAGTCGAAAAAATGTGAAATAAATTGACATATAAAAATGCATCTATTTCTAATGCGTGTTGCATTTAATGCACTTTTATGTTTTCAATGGGGTGGCAATCGGGTCGTGTTTGGGTTCGCGGGTCGGGACATGAACACGACCCGTATAATTATTCGTGTCAAGGTATGTGACACAGACCTGTATAATTTGAAACACGACACGACCCATGTAACCCGTTTAAATATACGGGTTGGCTGGTCATTCACTGGTCGGCGGGTCATTAATGGGTTTGCGAGTCAGTGGGTCTAGTTTTACTAAGTTTGTCCCTTGCTTGTCAAAATATATAATTCAATTGCAAAATACTAAATAAAGTTCAATCCTACCTAGATAGTCTAATCCAAATACAAAAACTTGATGATTCTAAGAACAATTAAGCTACAAGTGATGATGTCAACTTTTAGTAGTTTCAAAACGGCGAAGGAACACAAGGGAGGCAATGGATTTGTATCTGATTAGGTTTACGATGACTAAGGAAAAAGATAAAAGCCCAATAGACAAATAGAAAACATGAAAAATATAAGGATAAATAGAAAAACATAATTATATATACGGGTTGACGGGTCGCGGGGCGAACCCGGAGGCCAACCCTAACACGACCCGTTTATTTATACAGGTTGGTGGCTCAACCCGAAAACGACTCGAACCCGTTTAGGCTCAACCCAAACCCATTTATTTCCGTGTCAGGTTCGTGTCGTGTCGATAATTGCCACCCCTAGTTTTCATGAATTTCACATCATTCTTCGACCCAAATGTTCTGAAAACTCACGAATCGCTCTAATTAAGTTGCATAATTATGAATCTAATGAATTTGTAGATGAATAGAAATTGATTGCTTAGCTCTGACAGTTCTCACAATAAAACTGGTTCTCAATAGAACCTTCCCCTATAATCCATTTTATCCATATGCCTTTTTCTAAGTTATAATTTGCCTTTTCACTAAAAAACTCCCAAGTTCAATAGCAAGAATAATACGAAATAAAAAATCTATAGAAGTTTATACTCACTTCTGTTTTTCTTTATTCCCTGCATCTGCACCTGTAGTAGCTGTAGTAGAGAATAGCTCACAACCCTGAACATAGAGTTTTCTTGGTGCTATTATTGCAGGGACTATGGATTTTGAAATGTGGGAAACTGGAGACAATAGAAACGTAGTTATGGGTCAATATATAATCATTCCATACATACAAAAGCTGCAGGTAAGCAAAGATCAGAAAACAAACCATTGGATAACCCTTTGACAGCTTGAGCTCCAAGTTGCAAAGATCTAGAAGCAAACATGATATTTCCAGAGACCACACAGCCCTTTAGAATGAACAAACCAAATTAAAGACTGTAATTAGAGAAACAAGTTAACAGTCTTTATTAATCAACTTTCAAGATTCAGTCTTGTTCTAGAATTAAGTTAGTGTTGTTAACGTTGTTGAAAGCTGATACATGTCTGATGTATAGGATAGTTTTCTAACTGATTGTAACAAACTTGAGAGTTGGTTAGACGTATACTTGTGCGTAAGTGCATTGTAAAGATAGTATAAATACCAAGGATGTCATAAATCGAGATATAATAAAAATAGATACTTCTCGATTCTCTCTATTCTCTACTATCTGATATTTCTTACGTCTAATCTTTCAAGCTCGTGGATTGATTCTTCACCTGCAATCCACATATATTGATCGATTGTGATCAACCATCAGTGATTAGCTGATCTCGATCACCACAAATTGCATCAAAAGCTCATTACTTACTTAAGTAGGCCTCGCAAACCTAGTGGACCTGACCCATTTGCTGGATACCTTTGTTCTCAGAGACAATAAGTCGAACATGTTGTGTGCATAGGAAATAAAAAGATTCTCGGTAGAGACTGATAACCCAAGTGAAAAAAACGCACAATTATATGAATTAACCAACAATAACCACGTGAAAACGGTAAAAACAGACATTAAACTTGAGTAGAAGACAAACGATGACACACAACCCTTTAGAATGAACAAACCAAATTAGAAACTATACAGAAACAATTTAACACTCTTTGTTAACAACTTTTAAGATTCATTCTTGCTGTAGAATTATCCTAGTGGTGACTGACCCATTTGCCGGATTTGTTCTCAAAGACAATAGGCCGAACATATTGAGGGCATATGAAATAGAAAGATTCTCGGGTATAAAGACCGAAAAACCCAAGTGAACTCGGAAGAAAAAACGCACAATTGTATCAATTAACTGACAATAACCACGTTAAAACGGAAAAAATACGCATTAAACTTGAATAGACGACAAACGATGACGAAAGGCTTCAATTTTTGCGGTAAAACTTACAAGGATGTGAAAATCGTATCAATAGGGATGAAAGAACAAACCTTTAATTGGAGAAGTTGGGCTTCAATTACTCCAAAATGTCGTATAACAGGCAACAATCAGCTTGCTGTTGAAATGAGTGTCGTCAAGGGTAGACAGAGATCGAGGTTTTTAGAGTCTTTAGTAGTTTGGCGGCGTAAAAAAATAGGAAATCTTCAAAAACAAAAGAAAATTAAAACTTTATTGGAGATGCGGGGTATCGAACCCCGTACCTCTCGCATGCAAAGCGAGCGCTCTACCATGTGAGCTACATCCCCTTTTGACTAATTACTCTTATCCCTAATTAATACTTAATTGACATATTTTCTAAAGTTACACACTCGACTTTAATACTTTTAATTTGCATATGAATCATATGGTACATTATCAAATAAAAAATAATGTCTTTTGATATAATTTGAGATACGAAACTAGTTATATTCTGAATTTGGTTAAGTTAAGCAAAGGAGAAAGAATTATAGAAAAGTCAAATGTTACGGGTTAAGAGTTTCCAAGCAGATAAATGGTTAAGAATTATAGAAAGAATTTGAGAAAGAATTATACGAAACTAGTTATATTTAGAAGAATGCGATGGCAACAAATCCAAGCAGATAAATGGTTAAGAGTTTCCAATAGAAAAAAAATAGTTGACTACATGAAAGTTGGGTGTATGTTAAGATGATAGCTATAACCAGATTTGGTCTTGAGTATCATCATTGTTGAAGAGTTGCATCTAGATTTAATAGCTAGATGACAAAACAATATTCTTATATGGTGACCTAAATATAGACATTTACAAGGTGCAATTGAAAGGTTTTTATATGATAGCGGATAAAAAGATAGTTTGCAATTGAAAAAGAAAAAGTCTATAGGGGTTAAAGCAAGCACCCAAAAAAATGGTAATTCAATATTGACATTTTTATATGATGCATGAAATATGCTATTTGCCATTGTTTTTACTTCGAGAAATTCATTTCCTCTTACATAATATTGTTGTTTGTATGTTGATAACTTATCAACTGTTAGATAGAAACATCATAAATGAAGGAAATCAATAGATTGAATAGACAGTTGTCTCAACATTTAGAGATAAAAGCCTTGGTGTTCAAGACAGATAGCTGGCACAACTAGAGACTTATGTAATATCGTGATTTTCAAAATTCACCATTTATAAAAACGTTTAAAATTATAATAAATACTATCAACAAAAGTTTTGAATGTAATAATCATAATATCTGTAATCGCCATAAAGGCGAAACCCAACCGTAAATAAACCACATTGTAACCAACCAAAAACCATTACAAAAGTTTAAATAAGTAAATAGAAATAAAAGTGTTCGACCGGTATCGTCTAACAAACCAAACTACCCAAACAGAGTATAATCCTCCTCGCCAAGCATAACCTCTAAGCCACCTACAGAGTACAAGACAGATTTTAAAGAAACAAATGTCAGCTTACACGGGGTCAATAGGAATTGAAACCAAAAACCATGAAAACATTATAGATATTTTAGATATGACATTATTAAATAACCATACCCGACGTACCGAGTATTTAACCCGTGCCCGAAGACCCATAACCATATAGCACCAAACGGGTCAAATATCCAACATACCAAACCATATAACTACCCGGCCGAACCTTATCATAAATCATACCAAATCATAACCGAGCATATACCAATAAGGTTGATGGAAATATTGGCCTGTAAACCCACGCAACGGAAGCATCAAAACCAAGTTATAATAAGTATATGGGTTTTAAAACATAAGTATCAATATGTTTCACTAGTGGATCTAATCTGCAAAAGAATTTAGCAAATAGAATAAACAACAAAGGGAAGAAAATATACCCTTGATGTTAGCCACAAGTTGAAGAGGAGAGGATGAACTTAGAGCACCAAGTTGGGGTTCTCATTATATTTTTTTTCCACGCCAAGTTACCTCAATCCCGATGTGCTAGCAACCCAAACACTTCCTTCCCAAGCGAAGTAGTGTTGCTGGAACAGCCTCAACCCCTTACACTCTTGCACCAAAGTCAAAACCTCAAGAACTAGTATGTAGTGTGTGTTTAGGTGGTGTGCATTGACCAAATGATCAAGAAGAACAATGGAGAGATATGAACAGCCTTTTATAAACCAAAGGAAGCCCTAAAGACTCTACATGGCTGGTCATAAAGTTGCAACCCCATTAGACCAACAAAACGGTCCAATAAAAATAAAGTATCACTTCAGCTCCTTCTTAACGACCTGTGAAGAGAAAAGTCCCCACCGCTTCAGCTCGGAAGGGCCGCGAGGTTCTTCACCAATCTAAATGCCCTTTCTTTCTCATTTAGGGTGTTCTGTTAGGATTTAAGCACACGTGTGCCAATGAGCAGACACTAACAGAATCCCACTTGCACACATGACACAACATATCCTATCTTTACAAACAAGGAGCGGCTTCTAGCAAGGCATCATTGCCCTTAAGTCAGAACAGGTGATGTCATCATCGACAGGTAACAGTCAGTAAATGGCGTAAAAGGTCCTATAGATAGTGATCATGACATCCCTTTGTTTGCAATATCCAGTGTGAACATGAGACATGGATTAGAGTCAATCTCTAGACCGTTCACGATTATTTTTCTCGATTCCAGATTGATGGTGACCACAAAACAAGTTACCATTGATACATCATCAATGTAACTTGAGCACGGCCATGCATTTGGTGTCGGCGTTCAATCATCGAAGGGCCTAAGGATATGTCTCTAAACTGAGGAACAAATCTTTTTGACTACATATTCCCACCACATGGACCATACTAAAAGCTCCCTTTATAACAGCTAGTTATGAACTGCGTTTGAAAGCTCAAATATAGCAGACCCATGCTTTAGAATCACATGTATCTCCAGTCTAAGGATGAGATGATATTATCATCCTGAGTCACTCATGACAAATATCCATGAAGTGAACTCAGGTGCGGGTTTTCCAGTCATTTCAAACTTTTTTCAAGTACATATAAGTGTTGCGTCTTTTGTATTCAATTCAAGATGAATACTAGACCAATCCCTTACCTCATTCTTCACTCAATCTTCGTCCCTTTGAAGAATGACCGACTGTGGAATATTCAAATTGTAATAACAATCTAGGAAGAAGTTAAGCATACTAAGATGGAACACAGTAAAGACTAAATGAATGTAACCGCAACAAGCGTATATATAGATCTCTACTATATAATCAAGATAAACAAAAGATATAATAATGCTTAATGTTCCCAAGAAATAAAACACATATCAAACAAACTAAAACAAAGCTCAAGCCAACTCACTGGCGAATCTAACACCTATTGCTCTAGTGTGAGAACCATGTACAGCCTGTGACAACAGCTTAATGAACTGGTCCGCCAAGTTTCCGTTCGATGATACTCTGCTGATGACAATATCACCACTCTCGATCACATCTCTAGTGAAGTGGTATTCCGAGGAATATGTCTGGTCCTCTTGTGAGCTCTTGGTTCCTGTGCCAAAGTCACCACACCATCATTGTCATGGTCATATCAACCTATTTTCAGCTGTTAAAAGCATTGTACAACCACAAAACAGAGGAGTTCGATTTTGAGCACTTTTCTCTCATCTAGAGCAGCTTTAGAGACTAGTTTTCATGCCAAAGTGATGAGTCTGTGATCCTTGGTGCACAGTTAAGGTGATTCAAGCATAAAGGTTTGGTATAATCTTTCCTATCTTGGTTGTGTTAGATCCAGATTTGATGCGTGATTTGGGTTTGTTTGTAAGATCTAAGTTCTATATACTTTGATTCACTTTGATTAGACATATTCTAGTTATTTGTATTGTGTATTTATGATGTTTTGACTTTTGTTGACTTAGATGATATTATGGTTTGACTCAATGACTAAGTGTATTTGGTTGTATTGATGATGTTCAAGCCCATGTGAGTGTTTTATACATCTATGTTAAGTTGACTTTATGTGTGAAATATTTACCTTCAAGTGTATGTATTCTTAAATAAGTTTGGTTATGTCAGTATTGACACTAGGTTGGTAGATTTTGTTGTGATCAAACTTGGTATGTGCATTCGGGCATTACATGAGGTTCGTGGATGATGGTTTGGGATGTTGGATATTTAACCAAATATATGTCCTTATGCTATGAGAAGTTATGCTCATGTGTGTTCGTGGATGATGGTTTTTAGTCTTTAAAGTCTCGTTCTTTTATAATTGTATCTAAAACACCAAGAACTCTTAACATGATTCACGAATGACAAATTTTATTAATAACCAACGAGAGGAATTGCAATATACTTTTAAATGATACTATCAAAAAATCTTGGTTGTTACAACACACACACACATATATATACACATAAAATTAATTTTAAATAGAAATTATACAAATCTTTATACACTTTCATACAACCTAATTTTAATCACTGTCTTTATTTGGATTGTTTGATTTTAATATTTTGGATGCATTTAAATTTTTTTAAGACTTAAATTTTGGTTCCGATATGTTTGTATTTGATAATGTTGTATAATTTAGTATAATCATTTTCTTTAAAACATATGGTAAAATCTTAACAGTGACGATCCCTGTGGTAAAAAATCACAGTTTTACTTTTAATGGGTATATGCGAGGTTAAAAGTACCCATTTAATTACATGTTTATTATTAAACGGGGATATCCGTTTCCCCGTGGTTTTCCCCCAGTTACCCAACAGGGATCCCCGTTTAAATCCCCGTGGTCCCGTGGTTTTTTAAGCAGGTAAGGGGACACTTTCTTAAATGGGGACGGGGACGGGGGGACCAATCCCCGCCCCAACCCGCCCTGTTGCCAGTCCTATTAACTCGCATTTAAATCATGCATACACATATCTCGTATATCATATTTAATCATTATATATTTATCTCGTGAATCATCATATGAATCAATCATGTATTATCATAAAATATTTAACACACACAACATAAACAATAATTATGTCGATCGTATATATCATTAAAGCCCCTCTTAAAAACGTTATGTATTTATGCTCGGTTTTAGAAAATAACTGAACTTACCACGGTCTAGATAAGTCGATCCACTCAGACAACGATTTGATGAGCTTCACTCTCGGACCGCCAAATCCCAATCTCAAACGTCCCAAATATTCCTCTCAAGATCACTAAAACGAAGCCAAAGTCAGATCTTAGCTCGCAATGATACCACCGCACCTCTCTGAGCCTTGAATACGTGCACCTATCGAACCCGACACTGCCATACGCTCTATAGCCTTAAAACCACTCCCAAAACTATAGAGTAACCTTATGGATGTGTCAAACTCGTGAGAATCAACTGAAATGCAAAACTATATATAGAAGTTGAACTGGTCGCGTTGCGTCGCGGTCCTTGCTTCACGCGATTTCGGCCACACGCTACCTTCCTAACACACGTTACCTCACATGACTTCTACTGAACCAACGCGTCGCGTCGCGATTTCTATTTTTTTCTGCCTTTCTTTGATTTTTGACACGACTTAACAACAATATAAACATACTCCTAAAATACTTGTCTTGAATATACATCTTTGTTCTTAAAATCATGCTTACGATGAAATACGTAATTTCGGGTGTTACACTTCATCTCAAAAAAACTCAAACTTCCGCTTTTGTTTAACAAAAATTGATAATAGAAGGAAAGGAAAAAAAATCGGATCTTATCTTTAAACATTGAAACTTGCAAGGCCACACAATTGATAGATGTTATGAGTTGGTTGATTATCCACCTGGCTACAAAATAAAAAATAATAATCAAAACAATCCAAAAACTTATTCCAACAATGCTTCCATGGAAAAACAAGTGTCGGTCCCTCCTCTATGCCTTTTTCATGTGAACAAATTGCCAAAATTACGAGTCTAAATAATAACAAACTAGTTCCGGACATTGTCCATGCCAATATGGTAGGTAATTTTTTCAATTCAAACATCTTCTTCAACTTGAATTTAAAAAATTCTTTTCTTTGAATACTACAACCAAAACTTGTGTTAGTGAGGGGTGGATAATAGATTCAGGAGCAATTCAACATATTACAACTTCTTAAAAACATCTTTTTAATATAATTTACATTTCTGATCTAAACCTTAAAGTGGGTCATCCAAATAAAACTCACGCCAAAATTAAAAAAGGTTGGAAATTTAAAGCTAAATAACTCAATCATTTTTTATGATGTCTTAGTTGTTCGTGAGTATTGTATTAGCCTCTTATCTATTAACAAATTAGCAAACGACGGTAAACTTATTGTAAGTTTAGATGAGTTTAAATGTTATATTCAGGACTTGATTTCAAAGCAAACCCCGGGGACTGGTAGTGTTGATGGTGGCCTTTACTTCTTTAATGGGTACAAAAGGGGTATGTTAGGTGTGAGCAATAGTAGCATGATCTCTTGATTTATTTCTAAACAATTGTGGCATAGAAGACTTGGTCACCCCTCTGATCAAGTTCTCTATGTTCTAAAAAATAAATTAATACTCAGTGAAGATATTTCTCTTTACCCTTGTGATATCTACCATCGGGCCAAACAAACTAGGAAACCATTTCCTTTGAGTGATCACAAATCAAAGAAAGTGGGAGATCTGTTCATTTAGACTTATGGGGACCATATAAGATCACAAGCAAGGAGAGGTTTAAATATTTTCTTACGGTGGTTGATGACTACTCCAGATGTGTGTGGGTTTTCTTATTAGAAACTAAAGATGAAGTCTTTTTTAACTTCAAAAACTTTTACTAGCTATTAAAGAACAAATATGAAAGAATGTAAAAGTAGAAGTGATAATGGGACAGAATTTTTAAACAACTCAATGAATAAATTCTACAAGAAAACGGAATTTTGCACCAAACTTCTTGCACACACACTCCACAATAAAATGGAGTGGTAGAAAGGAAACATAAATACCTCATAAATGTGGTTAGATCTCTTATGTTTCAAAGGGGAATTCCTTTCAATATGTGGAACGAATGCGTTCTAATTGCTACCTATCTTATTAACAGGCTTCCCTCGTATGTTCTTTCAGTGAAATCTCCTTATGAGATCTTAAATGGTTTTGAGCCTTCTCTTTCATATTTAAAAAACTTTGGACGCCTTTCCTTTGCTACAATCTAAAATAATTTTGATTAATTTTCCTCCGGGGCTAAAAAATCTGTCTTTCTTGGACACTCCAATTCAAAAGGAGGATACAAATTGTATAACCTTGACACGAAAACAATTTTTTTCTCAAGGGATGTCAAGTTTTACGAAAGCATATTTCCGTTTAAAATCAAAACTGTGTTGAAATACAAAATGAAGTAAACCACTTAAGCTTCTTTGATTCCATATTTCATGAGAACCTTAGACCTAATGATGAAGAGAAGGCAACTCAAGATGAGGATAGAGACACCGGGACACTTGGTAATGAAATGAAAACCTTACTACCAGTGATTAGAATGTCACAGCAACATCTTTTGATGAAACACGCGGCGAGCAAAATGAGGGTCAAACTGAAAATAACACCATAAGGAGATCAACCAGAGAAACAAGAAACAAGAACTCCTAAGAGACTTGATGATTTCATAATTGAGGGTAAAGTCAAATATGGAATAGAAAACGTAGTAAACTACCCAAATATGTCCTCTGGAAATTTCTGCTTTGCCACTTCTTTAAACAAAGTTTAGAACCCAAAACTATTTTAAAGGCTCTTCCCATGATCAAAATTAGGTAGATGCAATGAACTCTGAAATGGAGGCATTGTATAGAAATGCCACTTGGATTCTCACCGATCTCCCAACAAATAGAAACCTCTTGGATGCAAATGGATTTTTAAAATAAAATACAAGTCAAATGGTGAGATTGAGAGATATAAGGCTAGGTTAGTGGCTAAGGGGAACAATCAAAGGGAGGGAATTGATTAAGAAGAACCTTTCTCTCATATTGTTAAAATGGTTACTGTTAGATGCCTAATAAGTCTAGCCGTTGAAAAAAATTAGTCACTTTATCAACTTGATGTTAACAACGCTTTTTCTCTATAGGGACCTTTCGGAAGAAGTTTATATAACCCTTCTAAGGATACTACTATTCTCAAAAAGAAAAAAGAGTGTGCAAATGTGGCACCCCAATTTTAATACCCGCTCTCAAATTCTACTTAAATCATTTATTGTATTTATGTTGCGATGTACATGAGATGGGAATATTATTGTCGTCATCATTATCTAATTTTTTTATTTGGTCCCCATTCTATATATACTCTTGAATTAATGAACGTATTTTCAAACAGAATCATTTATCACCGCCGCCGTATAGCACAGGTA
>JAUEJL010071127.1:0-16580 GCA_032274825.1 Drosophyllum lusitanicum | reverse complement strand
GGAAAGTGTATTGAACACGATCCACGAAATTATCCAAGTTATTATTGTTATTCTTTCCTTCTACAAACCCTTTCCTCTAACATTTTCCAGTTTTATAATTTTCTGCATTTTGTAGTCAAACAAAAACTTAACTTTCTTTCATTAGCATTTAATTAGTTTAACTTTCTTACATTAGCAATCTGAACTTGAGTGTTGTTTGTCTTCAATCTGTTTCAAGAGCTATTTATTTACAATATATCTGGTAGTTGTATACTCAAATGACGTATTTCTTTCAGTATGTCCAAGTTAAATATATATACGAAGGCAAAAGACGTATTTCATGCAGGACCATTTTATTGCTATCGAACTCTTAGTTCGAGACCGTCATATAAGTATGAAATGTTAGACTATTGTTAAAATAAAGATGAACACATCTCTTCAGTGTTCTTGTATATAGAAGTAAAGTGTTCAAGAAATTCTTATTTTGAAGCATAAAAATCAACATTAGAGTTAAATCGGAAGCTCTTTTAGTACAAATGACAATCACTGGTTCCAAAAATCAAAATGTATGATTAATCTTGTAACTGTTACTTTTTTATTAATATTGTTAAAAATTGATACCTTAAGTCCTTAAGACACCGACCAATCCATGATTAGACAAAAGGAAAGATTCTTGGTGACCCATGAGGTCATGAGTGAAAGTTGATTTACCTTAGCATAAATGGAATAAAAAAAGAGCAGAGGTGAAGAAGCAGAGCACACAAGTCACCTGCGTCTTTTCAAATTTTGACAACATTTGTTTTCTTTAAAGTTGATTTAGCTTTGAAAAAATGGAAGCAAGCAAAGATCAATAATACTTGAATATCTTTTGACTTGTCTATTTGGTGGATCTCATTCTAATTGTATGCAAAGCTTATCATTACATGTTGGTTGGTTATACCTGAATTCAGAAGTGCTGCATATATATATATATATATATATATATACATATACATATATATCAGCAATATGTCAGACCTCTGTTGCGCACTTGCGCTGAGAAAAAAATTAATTAATATAACAATGAGATAATAAGCTATGTGAGTGTTTGAAAAAATTTCTAATTAGTAAGGAAGTTAATATATAAAATGACTAAAAATGTTATATGTGAAAGAAGAGACGGCTTGTGAAATGAAATGGAAGGTTGTTTGCAACTGAAATACGTATGACTGGTCTCGGAAACACTAACTACAAAATGACTTCTTATTGCAACAAAGAGACTTAGGAGGTTGGTTGCATTTGATGTCCTTTTGTTATCGATACTGGTGCTCTGTACACATTATGGTGATGAATAGTTCAAAAATGATTCAAAGGTGCACCATTTTCGAATCAAATTGTATAATTTTAGTAATATTTTTTGTTACAAAATGATAGTTACCTTTGATACCGCATTTTGAGTTAGAAAAGATGATTAATTTTCAGTTCAAGATTCATTTTCCTACTTATCATGTTTGGCCATGGGAAATTTTGTAAGGGCGTTGCTGATAACCTCCCCCCCTACTTATATTAACTTAATAAGTTTGTCATGATCCTAACTCATGTAGTGAATCTTTGGTACTAACAATGTGAAGTTTAAATTAGATTGATTGATTAAAATACAAGGTTACTATAATATGTTGATCTGTCATAGGATAATAATTTTGTTTAACTTGAAAATATGTGTACATGCATATATCTGACTATTTGAATAAAAATTTTAATTTTAAAACAAGTATTGATGCTTGTGTAGCCTTGCTTGAAATTCAGATCTAATAACACCAGTTTACTATTTGAAAATATTAATTTCTTAATTCTAATTCTTTATCCTTTTTCTTAAATCAACCCGTGTAATACACGGGTTTCTAACCTAATTTATTAATAATGCATTAATGCATTGTATTTTATTTTTGTGATCACAATTAAAATATTATTTGTGAAGAGATTACCAGTAAAATAAAGATGGTTTGCACATGCACCTAAACTCAAATAGGTTTTGACAGATTTAAGTCTTTAACTTGTTAACCAACCTCTGTTTTGTGTCCCCTGTGAAATTCTTTGTGGATCTACCAGCGGATATGTGGAATCACATGAGAAAACAGGCCTTATATAGCTTTTAATGAAAAAAATCACTTTTTTCATAAATTTCTTGATGTTTAGTCTGTTATGGTTATATATGTCGTTTAAAGAACATATAATCAAGCAAAATCGTGAATGTCCGCAAATCCCAGGAAATGCTTTTTGGTTGGTTTTTGAAATTCTGAACTTTTGGCAAATTAAGCCATGAACACGCAAGAAACAGTCAATTGTTGTAGAATCTGTTGAGTAAAAGGGAAGGCTTGGAGGTTATGATAGAGGTGGATGTGGGGTGGAGGAGTCACAAGCTAGGTTTCTTTGCTTGGACACTTCTATCAATTATTTTGCTCACATCTTGTTAATTATGTTTATTTACTAGACCCAAAACTAACTACCCTTAGTGGTTAATTTGTCATTTTTTTTTACTTCGCCTATAACTGGTAACTATGAAGGTAAAGGGTTCCCAACATTTATTTGCTTCGGCTTATTCCAGTCTGCTCAATATTTTGTTATGCTATGATGTTTTCGAAGGTGAGAAACTGCACCTCATGGCATGAAGTATTTATTGTTCGTTAATTTACGCATCCTTGGTAATTCCGTGTGCATAATTATGAAGTATGAGATTCAAACTTGTGGCATCAAAATTATTGCATTTGAGAAGTCCAATCACTTAGACGTGCAACCATAGCTCTAGCCAATTCTGATAGTCTAAAAGATTGGGTCCGTAATTGTTGATGGCTAGTCATAATTTCTACATATTGAGAACCTTAGAGAACAACTTGCATTAAAATATTTCCACTAGTCATGTTAATAAGAAATCTTGGAACTTGTAGCTTGTAAGTTTCGAAAGATGGATCAAAACCATTTTATCAACAGCGCACGTTGTGGTATATATCTGACCAACCTTTATTTGATTGACCATGCTAAAATCTGCAGTTATATACTTGGGAGATAGAGGAAATTGGACTCAAACTGATTGGATATCAGAAGCTGGGAATTAGCATGCAAGTGGGTATATGATTTTGTTTTAGTTGACTGCGTGAACTTAACAAGCATCCTTGTGAAGCAATAGACGTGAGCCCTGTCGTCCCAAGTTCTTCACACACATGCCTTTCTATAATACATATCATGTACTTCATGCACATGGATTCAAATGGAAGCCTAATTGGTCCATCAGTCTGCAAACCATACTCCTCCTCAGCCACCTTCAAGAGCTCTTGGAAAACGTCGTTTTTGAGATAGGCCAATGGCATTAAAAACCTTATTTCATCAGAAGTGTAAACCGCAAAGTGACCCTTGTCAATCCCTCTGCTTGTGTGGTTACTTGAAAATGTGATTCTTTTGTGCCTTAGTGTTGCTAGATTCTGCCACTTCCCATTTTCAAGAGTTTCTTGGGGCTTATCATTTGTTGACTCTGTATATTAAGAAGGAAGAATGTTTATAATCAAATATAAATTAGATGCTTCTTGTTTTATTTTCTTTTTAAGAATAAAGTGCTTTTACTTTATATATACACAATAACATTTGGGAGGCAAAATGTGCATGAACTTTGTGTGGTCAACCAAACATCAATAATTTGGTTTTGGATGATCTGGTCATATGGTCAAAGAAAAACTGATTCATACTGTTAGCAAGGATGGTATTAGCCAGAGTTTTCAGTGTATGAAATATTAAAAAAAATCTCTGTTAATTAACTGTCTATATATCATCCCACAGACACCAAATGCTAATAGAAATGTTAAAAACATTAACGTCCAGCTTGTTTTTATAGAATTCGAAGGAATATAATTGATTTAAATTTCATTAAGCCAGACTATGGAATGGACTTTCCATTACTTGAGGGAATGTAAATATCCGAAAGAATGAAATTTCATTCAAAAACAAGCTTTACCAAACACAATACAACACGGAATTTGATTTCAATTAAATTTCATTTCTTCAAATTCCGTGAAACAAACGGAGCCTAAGGGGGTGTTTGGTTGGAGGAAATTCATGGAATTATGTGGGAATTGGAATCTAATTCATAGGAAACCTCATGTTTGGTTCAACTTAGTCAAGGGAATTGGATTTCTAAATGGAATTCAGATTCCTTGGTCTGAGGGATTTCAGATTCCTTCCAAGATTGGATGGAATTCAAATTCCTTCCATCACCATCACCATCACCTGTGACCACAGATTTCACCATTTTTTCGTTTCTCATCCCCGTCACTCTCCCCCTCGGCGACGGCGATGGGCAAGTGACGAGTGGCGACCGGTGGCTTCATCTTCTTCGTGGCTTCGATGACGAGTGACGAGTAGTGACTGGTGGCTTCGATGGTCACTTCATCTTCATCGACCGGTGGCTTCAACGACGAGTGACGAGTGATGACCGGTGGCTTTGATTAGGGCTTCGACCTTCGGTGGCTTCATTTTCTTCCGACGACCAACAATTAGGGCTTCATTCGTCCCAACGGTGGTGATGGTGGCGGTGTTGGGGCAGTGGTCGCGAGTGGCGACAGAGATGTTGGGGCGGCAGTGGTGAAGGAATGTGCCACCGATTTCACCAAGCTTTTCCCTATCTTGCCAAACACAAAAAGAAAGGAATTACTTTTCAATTCAAATTCTTTCTCATTCAAATTTCTTCCAAGATTCCAATTCCAATGAAAAAGAATCCGCGAACCAAACGTCACCTAAATCCTTATCCCTAAGGCAAAGACATGTGCTCCTATACATCAATACAGATAATTCTTTGACAAGCAAGTTGAAACATATTTGTTCCTTGGTGTTGGCTGGTTGTTGTAAATGCGGTCCAGATAATTAAACTTCATTTTTTTAAATTTCTTTTTGTGTGTGGTTTTAATCAAGTTGTACAATGAAACAGCCATCAATATATCTTTTACACTTCTAGAAGAGAGCAAACATAACCATGTGATTGATGCACCAATCTTGGTGGTTGGTGTCCATGATTTCATGTTTTCTATGCAAATCAACAACTTGTAATATCCTTTTAAAACTATCTCCACATCCAAATGTAGCAATGAATCTTTAACTAAAAATCATTTCTAGAAAAGATACTATTTTGCATTTCTCAATCATATTTTTTAAAGGGTATTTTCAGTAGGTTCCCCGAGGGGTCGAGTATATATAACTGTTTTGTGGCTGTTCTCTATACTTCATGCGGCTATTAAGATGTTTATACACACATGATTGAATCTGGGTCTCTTTTGAGTCTTTGGAGACCATCTACAACTAAATCATCTTGAAATGGTTGTATTTCTTGATAATGATATTTTTTATTACTTTTTATAAAATTAATTTGCATTTTCACGCTCTTATATAACAACTGGCTCTTTGTTGTTAGGGCAGAATATATTAAACACCACTCTGCTTTCACACTCTTATTTCTCAATATTTCATCCACAAAATGAGTCACCTCTAAGATCCTACTTTGGCACCTTATCCATTTTCAAAGTATTTTCATCAACCTTATGTTTCTTTAGCATTTAAATTAATAAGTTATGATATATCTATACTTCTATACTATATTATAAAGCATTTAGACATTTTGCTGAAACTCTTAAATTTTAAGTGTTTTGAAATTACTAAATTACCCCTCATATAAACTAAATTAAGTAACTATTAAATATAGTTAATAAGATTCTTATATTCCATTTTAATAACTAAACTTTACATATTTAAGAAATTTAAAGTCAATACAATTTTTTTGAAAGTTAAAGCCAATACAAATTAACTTAATTATTAAAAAAAAAGTTCATAATCTTTTTTGTTCAATTATGGAGAGCAGAAAAGTAAAGGAAATGAAAAAAAAAATAAAGAAAATAGACATGTCACCAAACAAAAATTATTCGTTGTCACCGTATTACATGAATACCATACTCCCTACTTCTTGAAAACGGACATGTTAACGAGTAAAAATTATTCGTTACTGTCGCATTGTGCAGGTATCATGCTAGTATATATATGTGTGTGTGTGTGTGTATGTATCAATTCCACATTCTTCTCACTTTTATTCTCTCTACAATTTTAAAATCATCCCTCTAAATTTATAAATCTTCTCCTACTTACATCCCTCCTTCATGGCTACTCGTCCGATACATATCATTGCAAACGTTTACTATAGGATGAAATTGATTTTCACCCGTTCCCTCATTACTGTAATGGCTAGATGTACCAATTCAAAGATCTAGGGTTAACGTTTGGGACTTCAAGGCATTTAAGACTTTCCTGCAATGACAGTTCCACAAGTTTGAAGATTTGTTATACCGTGTCCCGTTAGACATCACCGAACGAAAATACTTGACGTGGAATATCGATTTCGACTCACTCATTTTCCTCGACAGTAGACTTGCTAGTTGTCGGTGTCTACTTTTCTTACATAAATATCCATGATTGGGAGCGGGAGAATCGCTCATGTGGCTCGTCTTCGTGAGTGACACCGAGTCTTTTTCATATTAGTTTTAGTTTATTTATTTTTAATGTATTATTTTTAGTTTAATGTAATATTTTAGGTTAATTATCTAGTTTTAATGAATTATAATTAGTTTAATGTAATATTCTAGGTTAATTAATTAGTTTAATGTAATATTTTTGGTTTACTATGCTGATTTATTTTTAATGTAATATTATGTTTTTAATGTAGGACTTTAAGAATTATATTAATTTATAATTTATTTTTCTTGATATTAAAAATTGAAAGTTATAATGAAAATGAGTGATGATGTGGAGGTTGGTGATGGTAGTCATGATACTCATAATTAGAGCTGTTTAGTCATGGGATAGTCATAAACTAGAAAAACTGATATGTCAATTAGTCATTGCTACATGTGGTCCATCTAAGAGGTGAGACCACAAGAATGAAACAAACAAAAAAGTTTAATTTTTATAATGAAGCATCAAGCATGTCTTAGACCATTTGCATCCGTTCTCCTCTTTTTCCTTGTCATATTAGCGTCACATTATTTCCCTTCCATCCCATTTTATCCCACAAACCCTCACATTTATCTTCCTTCCACCATCTCATCTTTTACCTATTTTAATTTTAATTTTTTATTTCAATTATTATTAATTTAAATAATTTAATTTCTATAAATAATTTACAAGAAATAACATAAAGTATTATATTTCATAAATTAAACTAATATATTAATCATACATAATAAAAATAAAAGAATACATAATTTTCAAATAAAAAAGACAATTAATCATTGTCGTTGTTGTTCCTTGGAAGCCGTAAAATGTGTTCGATTAAATTTGCCTAAAACGTTATGATGTGTTTCTTGGTTTTGAACTTCTTGCACATTAGCGTCGAATTGTTGCTCACTAATCCCAACCTCATCTTCCTCATCAACTTGATTAATGTTTTCATCGAAACGGCAAATCGCATTACCTTCGTCTGCTCATGCCGAAACCGTCTCCTAAAGGTCTCGTCACTGTAATTACAGTTATCGCAAAATAATCTTGAAAATGTCGCTCATTTGCAATTTCACGGTCTCTAGTTGCATCCCTTCCTCTCCGTCTTGGAGCCGAACTTTGTTCTTCACCATCAACGAGAAGCCTATGTACAATTGTGGTTAATACTCAACGGAATAATATAGATATCGTGTGCCGATACGCAGCGAGATCAATTTCCCCTTCAGATGATGAAGATGATGAATATCATTCCGACGAGGAAGAAGACATTTTTTTGTAGAAGAGAATTTGAGGAGAATGAAAAGTTTGAGAGAGAATAAGTGGTGGTGTGAAAAAATATAACGAAGAAGGAGGATATTTATAGGAGAGAAGAAAAAGGAAAAAATATAAAAAAATTAAAGAAAAGTTACCATTGAACAGTAACAAATTCCAAAAAAGAAAAAGAAAACTAGCGTGAGACAAGCAACGTGGAGGGGGTGATGCCCCGATGGTGTTCATGCTTAACCTACGCCATTCACCGGCTGGTTAGCTGCTCGGATGCAGAGAGACTTATGTCAATGTTAAATCAAAAAGTCACTTTTCTCGGTCAAGAATTTATGACAATTAGGTCAAAATATAGTTTAGTATCTTGAACTTGGTCGAACAGATTAAATACTACCCTGAAGTATCAAAAGTTGTAGTATAGTACCCTAACCTAAAGTATCAAAGGTGTAGTATTATACATTAAAGACCAAATTTCATACTTGAGTTTTAGTGAGTCGGGATACTAAAGTGACCAAATTACCAAATTCAGGATACTACAATACACCTTTAATACTTTAGAGTAGTATTCAACCCACTTGATCAAGTTTATGATAGTAAACTATACTTTAGCTTAACAATTATGGATATTGACCATGTATATATGTATACTATGTAAAACTTTTAAAGCGGTTCAATTAGGCTGATCAAATCAAATTTGATAGTATCTCGGTATTCTTTATATGAAACTCTATAGGTTTATCAATCATTGGTTTTGTGACTATGATAATTACTAAAGCTCAAGGTTGAATAAATTTGTAAATTGTTGATTTGTTGTGTATCTACTAGAATAAGTAATTTCACGTGGACAACTTTATGTGAAAAATTCTAAAGGAATATTATACGAAAACACAAAGATATGCGGAATTTGTCATATTAACTTTCATGAGTTGTTTCAATAAAGTCCATGTAAAAAACATAGTCTTAAAATTTTAATATTCAATCACAGGTGATTCAGTATGCAATCACATGTGATTTGTAAAAGCATCACATGTGAATTACGCAAATACCACTCCGTCTAAAATTTTAAAATGCAATCTGAACCATTGATGTCACTGATCCAAAGGCTAAAATTAGTCTTTTAGGACTATGAATTAAGTATGGACTATATTGAACATTCTTCTAACTTCCATATGACAAAAGCTTGAAACCTAAATATATGTTGATTCATGCATCTAGAAAGTTAGAGGTCTCACCGGACCATATCTACCATCTCTTGATTTAATCCCAAAATCATAACAAACTGACTAGTTTAAATGTTTAATTCGATTCTATTAACTTTGCATGACAACTTAGGCTCCTGCAGCCCTACCTTACAACAAAAACATTGCAGCAATTAACATTCTTAGCAAATTATACAACCCGCTCGCCTCACCGGACCATATCTACCATCTCTTGATCAGCAACAGAGTTTCCAACATCATTTTTACTACAAAAATTGTCATCGCCCAAATTCTCATAACAGCCCCTTAAAACTTTAATCTGCTTCGGTACGTCTCCAAACCCTGAGCTATCGCGTTTTCTTCTCCCCTTGACCCTTACGGGTGTGTCATTGACCATAGTTTGATTATCATGGATTCCATTGTACTCTATGCCCATGGAATTGTACTTCAAAACTTTCTCGTGTAATTCTGAGATGTTGAGTTCACATATTTTAAGTCCCTGCTGTTCCAGGACCAAGAGCCAGCCTGCGTTTGTGAACGGGTCAAATGGGTTCAGTCTAAACAGGTCAACTTCAAGTTGGGTCGGGTAAGGTTCACCTGGTATTACTTTTCTTTTGTCTTTTTTAGAAACTTTTGTAAATAATAAGTGTACTGGTAAATTGTGCAGATAAGAAAGAAGCAAGAGTATGTGGGAATGTTCAAATTATAAGAGCATGTCCAATTTCATTAAATTTTTTATACTAAAATTGTGTGAAACTTTGGAACATGCTTACAGTAAAAAAGTTACTCCAATGTGTGCATTAACTCTTTACACTAAACTATTTTAATTAGTTCAAAACACATAATAAAAATATACTTCAATCATTTTAATTTGATTTAATTCGGTTGGTTTATCCAAACAATTAAAATAAACTAGTTTTATAACTTTTTATTATACCAATACTATTATATGTTACTACATATCATTAAATTTTAACAAAATTCTTACAAAAATAAACGGGTTAGGGTTGGATCTAAATGAGTCGACCTGTCTAACCCTTTTAACCAAGTCATGTTTGAGTTGGGTTATAGACAAACGGGTCAACCCGCTAACCTGTTTACAACACGATTACAACCTATTTATCCAACTAACCCGTTCGAGTTATTTAGATGAAGTGATAAACAAGTTAAATGGGTCGTGTCCTCTAGGTTAGGGTTGAGTTTTTCAACATGTATAATAAAAAGGCTCTTGTTTGGGTAATTTGATAATATTTGAGTTTTTGTCTAACGAATAGTCTTGTACTAAATTTGGTGTAATTTGAGCATCACTATTCATTATAGTAAAATAGCGTAGAGATTATTGTTAAACTGGAGTTGTTTATTTACACTTTTGCACCATTTCAGTGCAAAAAAGAACAAATAGTGCTGACACTGGAGATAAAGGAACATAGTAACATACCAATAATATCCTTAGGGGAGGAAATGTCAGGTGAGGTAGGTTTCATAATTGTCACACCAGTGACCCATGAAATTATCTGATGTGGGAGCTCACACGCCATAAAGGCGTTGAGATAACGATTGACTCCAGCATGGTCACCATTTTCACTGCAACCAAAAATGGTCACAGGTCAGTAGGTCACAATACAACCTACATACTTCTAAATGAAGGGTAGTTTAGATATTATTCAAATATTTGTAGAACAATTTTTTTCTTGTGAATAGTGGTTCACAACACTACACATCTTCGCTATTATGTGAAGGGTATTTTAAACATCTAATTAACAGTCAAACATTCATTACTTCTTTTTCTGTCCTGGTGACGTATTTATGACTTACCTTCCTAACTGCAAAGCCGAGTTTGCGACAAACAACCACAAAATAGCAATCTCTCTGTACAGAACATCTGAGAGCCCAGGGGTGGTATCGCAGCTAAGAAACGAGCCCAAATCCAATGCAACATCGTAAAGCAGTCGCCTAAGAAGAAGTTCATCTGATGTAGCCTGTAGACATATATCTCTTTTACAGCCATCCAGTATAGTGTGACTAGATAATAATTCGATGTTTCAGAAAAACTGACCAATAGCTCTCTAACAGGCAAACTTGGTTCCAACAGCAGTTTGAAAAGCATAACTGGGAATTGGTAGGGAAAACCAGATATTAATATAAACAGAATGAATATGTAGAACCGTGAAAGAAACATTTAAGCATCCTTTTTTGCTAGAGATCACATTATTTAAGAAACTATAATAACAAAATGAGAAAGAGAGTGTGGTTGGAGAAATGGGAAAAAATAAATTGAATAAAACAAATTAGGTTGACATGTGAAAGTGAGCATAACTAGCGTCTAGCGGTGACATGTGAAGGAAACCATTCTACGATCCCCATCCAGTCCCAAAACTATAGAACTTGCAAATAAATTATGTGTCCAACTTGAATGAAATATCAAGTGTTTCTAGTTAAGGTAATTAGCCCTTTGAATCACATGGAAGAAACATACCCTACCTTTAAAGTAAATGGTGCTTTTAGGGTATCCCATGGCATAGAATGCGAGCAGTGGGTGGCTGGGTGCAACCAAGTCGAGACAACTCTCGAGCTACTATAAATCATCTCGAAAAATACTTGAATTAAGTCGAGTCAAGCTTGAGCTCTAGCTACTCAAGTAGGTTGTTGAGCATGAGCCTTATCAAGCTTCTGTAAATTCACATTTGTACCCTTTCTTATATATATATATATATATAGACACACACACACACAAATAGTCATCATAATTCATAAACTGTACTCGAATCGAGTCAAGTCGAGCTCAAAAGTATCGTGTTGAGCTTGAAAGTAGCAAGTGAATGCAATACTAACATTGATTGATATTATTATTTAATAAACTAGTTTTGGTAATCGAGTTGAGTAGAGTCGAGCTCGATAATGTCGGTAGCTCATCAAGCTCGGGCTTGAAAATAAAGGCTCAATCGACCTGAATAGAGTTTCGAGTTTCTAATCAAGTCAAGCTCAAGCTTTGCACTATGTCGACTCGACTCGACTCAACTCGATTACATCCCTAAATGGAGGTCAGGGGACTAGGTTGAGAGTGGCACGTAACTTCAAAAATGCCTTTGATTTCCTTTTTTTAATTCCCTTAGTCTCGAACAAGATGCCATAAGTTCCTCTTTGGGTTGTTCCAAATGAAATGCAACATGTTCTTTACAAAACCAAATCGATTATTTTGCCAATATATTGTCCTTATAAATGGGTGTTTTGGATATTTGGATAACAGTCAAACACCTACACTAAAGTGTTCGCAAAGTGGAATTGCATTTGATTTAGTATGAAAGGAGTATGCCTGAATATTCCTATCCTTCCCCTTAGAGAAAAAACCACCTAAAATCAACTCATGCATCGAACAATTTTGACTTCATAATAAATGTCATATCTAAGTCAGCTAGACAATTACACAAAACAAGAATGGAATGTATGTCCTGCAGATCTAAACAATGAGGGACATATCTATGAACACTTGAATGCATTAATTAGAGTATTAGACCAAGCTTTAGTACTGACAATGCTGCTTCAGTCGAGGACTCAAGGTGTTTTTTTACATTTCTTCTATGTCCATGTAAAGTACCAAGTGATGTTAATCATGCACATTCGGATCAAATTAGCAGATATTGAGTCCATTGATCATAGTATGCTTCATTAAAGACATTAGAATGGAATAAACAATGGTTGCAAGTTTGTGCATACGGTCTCATAGAACAATCATAATAAATCATGAAAGTCTTACAGTCACAAAGAAATATGTTAAACCATAATAGATTAAAGTAGATTCTCACCTATAAAGGCTGAATTCCTCTTGAACCCTTTGATAATCTGAGCAGCATAACTCTTGATAAACGTATGCAATTCCACCTGGGAAGCTCCTGAATGAAACATCAGACAAAGTTTAAACAATAAAGCTTCGATCATTACAACCGCAGCAAGGGAATCCATCCCACAATCCCCATTGACTCCTTGACGCATATGTTCGGTTGAAAGAGGGAAAAACAACTGCAAACCATCTACACGACCTTGATTTTCCCCAACGTGATCTGCAATCCAAATTGGTACAAGACCAACCCAACCCACCATTGATGTACCAGCCACAGCCTCTTGTTCTACCAAATCATTATTACAACTCATAATTATGTGACTAACTATTGCATCTGCTAAGCCCTCAATATCTGATTTAAAGCTAGAAATTTCATACTTAAAGTGAACTAATTGGTATAGAACCGGGGCAACAAGAGACACTAGCTTTAAATAGCTGCTATCAGAGGGATTCCCAAATGAAACTAAGGAGTGAAACAAGTCCTTCACAGACAACAAAAAGTTAGGCGAATCTGCTGATTTGGACGATTTAGCGGTCTGGAAAGTGAGTGCAGAGTAAAACCAGATGAACTCAAGAGGGGGGTCTGTCATCGTCTGGATCAAACGGAAGAAAATCGAGCTGAGTTCAGAAAAATCGGTTCTTCCTTTCTGAAATTCAACTAGAAAGTGGTAGATTGATTCGTTTAACATGGGTTCTAAGTTTTCAAGCAATGATGAATTGAGGGTTTGCAACTTCATGCTATAAATAGAACGATCCGACAGCGAATCGAAGCAAAATTGGCAAGAACTTGATTGTAAATGCACCAAGATTGCGAAATAACCGCAGAATTTGAAATCTATAGTTATGGGAAAACGGGATTGCTAAAACCCTAATATGGCAAGAAATAAGAAGCAAGGAACGAGGGAAGTTTTGGGGCTTTTCACCCAACGGACAGAATTTGAATGCTTTACAAATCCCCCCTTTTCAAATATTATATTATTAAAAAAAGTAATAATAGATATTATTTAGAGAAAATTGTCAAAATAAGTAAAATGAAGGAAATCACGAAAATAAGCAAGTAGGAACATTTGATTACTAACAACGACGTTGAACCTAATCTTTCTATTGGGTTGACTACGAAAAAGAAAATACCAAATATGAATGGCAAAAAAATATAAAAAAAAATATGAATGGCAAAAAAATATAAAAAAAATCCAGACCGAAAACATAAACCTAATTATGTTCATGTGGGTTTGTGCTATAAAATATCAGGTCGGATCAGGTTTCAAGGATGAATTTAGGGTTTTGGTCATGTTCAAGTTCAGTATTTGGGCAAGGTAACCCCCCTAGTCCTATCTCGATTACACATATAATATAAATAAATTTATGTACAATTAAATTATCTTAGGATTTAAGACCTACCCATCTCACGTAATACGGTAATTGTTTCAACCTCCCGCCTCTCTCACGTAACCTTGCTAACTTCACATTGAAATTTCACTTTAGTAGCATATACCGAGGCCTATAGAAGTAGAGATTCGAGTATATGTTTGACCCATATATCTTCGAGTTCTAGAAAAGTAGATATGAGCATCTATTCGACTCATCTCTCATTGACGATTCATCTCTCCCATTTTCTACACAATAGTCTCATATCTCTCGCCCACATAAATAGTAACTTCAAGCCATTGAGGGTTTCTTTTTTAGGCTTTCAGCAATTTGATGTAACAAGGGTTTCACACTCGACTTCAACAGTTGAGAATTCGACCAATCGAGGGTTTCTATTTAGTGTAAGTTTCAACTTGATTTAGTTTCTGATTGTTTAGGTTTCTCTTCGATGGTTGTTCAGGTTTCAACTTGATTTCATAATATTTTGTTGATCTACGGTCCTTGCTTGTTTTTTCTAGGGATGTTTTCGAGTATTGGTAAAGCAACAACCCCGACATGGTTCCCCTAAAAACCCTCGATGGGAAACGGCGTAGAGACGACAACGATATATGTTCCCATTTCGTTTCAGGGACTGGGATGCAAAAACTCGCCCCTAACCTGCACCATTGCCATTCCTAAACATGATACCAAAATGATCCTCATGAGTTGCTATCCGATCCTTACAAAGTCAACTTAAGTGATACCTACCGATATATAGATGGTAACAAATGGTTGTTAGCTATAAATAACTAGTAAGGCAAGGTTTAACATAAGTAAATGAACAAAAGCTTAATCGTCGTATTTCAAACAAGTTTGGCATTCATATGACGAATCAGGTTCATTTAATTTTACTAATTACTTTCAAGACGTCTGGGACAATCCATTTTGTTATTGTTTCATACACCATAACTAATCGTATCAACAACACCCAATGTGGGGAAATACCCACGTCACCTGAGCATGTGGGGGAGCACAAAGCAATCTACTAAACTCATTAGGCCAAGTCATGGTACAAGACTGCCAAGGTCATGTAACGCTCCAAAGTTCAAAAGTTGTTATGGTTAAGTGTTATTAAAGATTAGAGGTTTTTATAAAACTAGAGGGGCTAAAACTGTCAAAACGAAAGTGAAAGAAGTCCAGGGGCTATTTTGTCATAACTTGATACTTGTAGATATATATTTGACTAGTTCCTAGTCAAACAAACACATACATACATATGTACACAGCTGTAGTACTCCTTCCCTTGCTGAAAAGTGAACAAGAAACAACAGAAATCAACATCTTATCATCATTAGATCAGCTCTTATTCAATCAAGGTAAGATTTGGTTTATTGTTTTCAAGCTTCAAATGGGTCAAATGAAAGATTCAAGGATCAAAACATGTTAAGTAGGTTCCTTGTTGTTATTTTGATGTTAGTAGCTGTTAGGGGTGTAGGAAAACACCCCTATGATGTTAAAAACTGATTAGAAATGGGTTTGGTTGGGTTTTGGTCAGAAAAACAGTGTTCTGGCCGACTTTCTAGTGCAGACCAGGAGAGGAACGGACGTGCCTATGGAGGGTACGGGCGTGCCTAACGCCACCGTGGCAAAACCTAGTTCATAAGGTACTTTAAGTGCTTTTTGACTGAGGCACGGGCGTGCCTGAGGGAAAGGCACAACCATGCCTAGGAAAGGCGCAACCCTGCCTGGGGAAGGCATAGGCGTGCCTTAGAAAGTCATGGGTGTGCCTGATGGAAAGGCACAACCATGCCTAGGAAAGGCACAACCATGCCTGGGGGAAGGCACAGCCATGCCTAGGGTGTGCCTAGGGAGTGCTCAGCCTGCAATATTTAGAATTTGTATAATTTCTATATATTGATTGTAGGTACTATTTGTCGACGTATGCGGTGACTTTATAATCGATATTTGAGCTATTATTTGAACCATCCTCGTTACTGAAGTGAGTATACTATTCTTTTAGTATGAATGTCATGTGAGCATGCATTAAATGAACATGATATATGTGTTCTATGATTTAAATGTTATACATAATCAATGAAAGCAGTGGGGTATGAACTACGCGCAAGGTGTAACTTTGTACCGAGAATAGTGTTACGGTATATAGCTACGCAGGTGGTGTAGCTGTATACCGAAGCAGTGTAAGCAATTATGATTTATATTATGTATACATGCATAAGGTGAAATGATATGATATGATATGATATGATATAATATAATATAATATGAAAAGATATGATATATATGATGCAAGTACAGGTGTATAGCCATGCCGTGAGCATAGCTATGAACAAGAAAAGTGACACGTAATTCAGATTAGATGCAAGACATCCTGGGGAGTTGTTACTCCTGTTAGTTGGATGCAAGACATCCTGGGGAGTTGTTACTCCTGTTAA
>JAUEJL010071116.1:0-16580 GCA_032274825.1 Drosophyllum lusitanicum | reverse complement strand
GCCCAGTGGACAGGCACGAGCCCAAGTCGGGCGTGACTTGGGCGTGGCCTTTTGGGCTGGCACGCCCGTGCCTTGTGGGGCACGGCCGTGCCCTGTGCAGTAACAGCCTCTTAACTAGGCTTTCAAAGCTAGTTAAAAGAGGTGTTTATTGCCATTAATCTAGTAACTGAATTTGACATTAGTGTGCACGAATTTGAACTCATATTTGAGTTCTATATAAGTCACATGAAGCTAATGTGGTCATGTTCCATGAACTTGTTTTACTAGAATATACAAATTGCATATATATATATATATATCTCCAGCACAAAGGAGTATTCAAGGCTTTGGTATTCTTGTGTTGATCTTTTTGGTGGTGTTGAGATTTGTCTATCTCACACTCTAGCAAGTGGGAACCGATTACATCTTGGTGTGGACTTCGATAGTGGTGTACAAGTTAGTACACGCAACTTCCAAACTCCAAATCCAATTGAACAAGGAAGATAGCTTCAAGGGTATGAGTCTATTCCTTTTTGTCTTTTATTTGTTGCTTAACCATGTTTAGAGTTTTGGTCCATTTGTGGGCGTTGCGTGGTCAAAATTTGAAACCTATTTTTCTACTCGTCTTGCTTCCGCTGTGTTTTTGGACCACGAAAACCCAACAGTTACATATCACAATGTAATTTTTATTAATGTACTGTTTTATTGTAATGTAATTTTTAATTAGTAAAAATTGATGTTGATGTGACCGTCAATGACAAATAGTATTGTGAAGGTTTAACGATGAAAACATAATAGTTGATAATAACAGTTATCACTACATCTATTTTAAAAGAAATATATAAAAATCTGATTTTAATTATTAATGAATGTTATAAATAAGCTAACAAAGCCTATAAGTCCCTTAAATAAGCTAACCCGAACGCCTCTTGAAATGTAAGGCTGATAATTTAGGTTGGCTACGGGTTATCGGGTTCGTGTTGTTCGTGTCAACCCGTTTTTAACCCATTTATTTTCGTGTCGAGTTAATGGATTCGACGAGTATTTTTTCGCTTTTCGAATACTGTTTTATTTTTCAATTTTTCTAATTCCGTGTTTGTTTGATTTGAATTTTGAACATGATTTTCGCTTAAATTCTAACTTCTAATTCAATGTTCATTTCAATTTGATTCGAACATCGGATTTAGTGTTCGTTTCAATTTGATTCGAATTTGAATTTTATTTTTTGACTAAAATTTTGACCCTTTTTTAAAAAATTATACCTTCAAGTATTAAAAAGGTTTATAAGTTTACGGTTTTACCCATAAACAGCACATACATGTCACTTCCAGTTTGACCTAATTTAAGTTCGTATCACTTTTTTCATGTGAAGTTCGAATTGTGTTTTACATGGGCCACAAATTTCCTTATTGAAATCATGAAATGTATACAAAAAGAAGGAAAAAAAAACATCTAAGGATAAAAGAAGGATAGTGGGCCATAGGGACCCAGGTGCATCCAAGAAAGAACCTGCGGAAGCGGAAGTTGAACCCTCTATTAAAACAGTAAACCCTAATTTTAAAAAAAGGGGGAAAATCTCGCTGACAATGACTACAAAAGAAGGGAGAAAAAAAGATAAAGAAAATGAAATGGCATTGAAAAAGTACAAAATTTGTTGATTTGGGATTGAAATACGAACCCCCAAATTGCCCAATCCCCTTCTTACTTTCTCTCTCTTTCTATAATTGTTTTTATGATTTACTACGCTTATTAATAGTAATCACACACACCCCATTTCTTTTCTTGGTAGAATACATCATCCCCCTTTTCTTTATCAAGTAGGGTTTCTCGATTTCGGCCGGAAAGATCCAATTTTTCCGTTTGTTGTTTAGTGGGTTGGTCGGAGATGTCAACGGCGGCGGCGGAGACGGAGTCAGAGAAGAAAGAAGAGCAAGTGAAGGGTGGGGAGTTGTTGTTTTGTGGTACGACGGCTTGGGACACCATTGGCCGCCGTAAGGGTTTTGCGGAAGGTAACTTAGTTTCTCCGACACGGTTGCGACCTCTCGTCGGCGTTGACATTCGCTATGTTGCTTCTGGTTGTGGTAAGTCTCGTTCAATAGTTCATTCTTGTTATTTTTTCTTTCAAATTTTCCATTTTTGAATTTTCTTCGGTGTTTTTAAGGTTAATATTATGTTTTGAGTGTAGCATCATGTCATTGTGTGGCACTGGATGTGGATGGACGTTGCTATACCTGGGGCCGGAATGATGTAAGTTGATCACATTTTCTTGTTTAGATTATGGGATCAAGGTGGGAAATATTATTTTAAAAGCATGAAGCTTGTGTTTTCAGAATGTATGACTGTTAATCTTTGTAATTTGTAAAAAAAAAAGTAAATATCTGCCTTGTTAAAGCTTAAAAAGCATGAAGTTTGTGTTTTTTAAAATGTATGACTGCTAATATTTGTGATTTGTAGAAAAAAATCAAGTGCTGAACTGCATTATTTTGCTTGAACAGAGAGATTTCTTGCTCAAATTTGTGGTGTTTTTGTTTGCAGAAGGGGCAGCTTGGACATGGGGATCAAATTCAACGAGACAGGCCAACAGTAGTATCTGCACTTGCTTCGTGAGTTTTTATCCGTTTTTTGGGAACTTCTCACCGTTCTTGGTACTGATTTCTTGTTTTATGAGAATGTGTTTCGATCATATGTGAAACTTAAAGGTTGTTTGCATTCTGAGATATTGATGCTTGATGACATTGCTACATAATTATTGCATATGAGGGGATGATACAATGTCACTGAAGGAAGCATAATTGTCAAAAAAGAAAATGTATTGAAAATGCATAAAAACCTCTTGGTTCATCTTTATTTCAAAATTTAGATTATCGTGTTAATAACAGAGTTCCCTTAATGATGCTTAAAGAAATGAATTTTCATGGTTTATATTTCGACATTGTATGTAGTATACTTAAAGATAAACTTGAAGCTGATCTTTTGATACAAGTCAAATTCATAATTAAGGAAATAAATCGCGTCTTCTGATCGGGGTTAGAAAATTTCAGGTATAAAATCGTTAAAGCTGGGAGTGGGAAAGCACATACAGTTGCAGTGACAAAAGATGGCCTCTCTTTGTCTTTTGGTTGGAATAAACATGGGCAGCTCGGTACAGGCTCAGTGAAAAATGGTAAGTTCACAAAAGTAATTAATATAACTTATAGCACAGTTTTTTTAATTAAAATTTTAAAAATGTAAATATATGTAGTCATGGCACCAGAGATTACCTAATATTTAAATTTTATATAACTATTTAAGTTATAAGGGGTGTTTGGATATGCATTTGGAAGTGATAATGTAAATTTGAATAGTTAGAATCAGATAAATACTTCTAAACAGAGTATTAGTTGTTTGAGTGTTTGCCAATTTTTGAATATTTATGAATTTAAAACATAAACCAGAATTGGCATTTTGTGATAAATGAGATATGTATTATGAGACGCGGAGTAAGTCTCTTAGATTAGTTTAAAAGTGGGTGGATAACGTAATTTATTTTACTCTTTGATAATCAATTCTATTGCAGGCTTGCAGCAAGGATGAATAAAATAGTTAGATTATTAGAAGCAGATATGAGTATCCAAACTTAAATAATAAGATAATCTTTTTATTAAAGTAAAAGCCACATTATTAAACAACTACCAATCTATTCTTCCAAATTCCTATTAACAATGTGTACGGCTAGAACTATAAATTTGCTTACTATTTAGCCCCAAGAAGCTTGTTATGATGCTCATAAGTTTCTTGCCTTTTTTGTTTTTCTTTTTGTAGAAATTGAGTTTTACCCAGTGCGATGTTTGGTATCTGAAGTCACTAGTGTTGCATGTGGAGCTGATTTTACTGTTTGGTTGACTTCTGTCGAAGGCGCTACCATACTGTATGGTCAACGCGTTTTTTTTTTAATTTGAAGAATTGTTATGATTTTAAGATTTATTTTAAAGTTTGAGTGTTTCTTGGTTTCTAGGACTGCTGGACTTCCACAGTATGGTCAACTTGGACATGGAACTGACAATGAGGTATACTCAGTAACATATTTGTCACGTTTGTTTTTATTTAATTTTTTTGCTGAATATTTTGAGTTATATATATATATTTTCCAGTACAATACTAAAGATAGCTCTGTAAGGCTTGCTTACGAGGCTCAACCTCGCCCAAAAGCCATATCCGCTTTTGCTAGTGAAACAATAGTAAAAGTGGCTTGTGGATCAAACCATACAGGTCATTCATAAACCATGATTATTATTATTATTTATTTAGTTATTTATTTACTAATCATTAATTTATTATTATGATTCTTCTGTTTCTAATATGGTTGTGTGTTCAGTTGCTGTGGACTCGAAGGGCTACGTTTACACGTAAGTTTTACTGCATTATTGTTAATTTGTTAATAATGTTTGATGAACAAAAATCTTCAGTAATTAATTTGTTGGTATCTTTTTTACTAAATACTTGAAAACATTCCAGGTGGGGCTTCGGAGGATATGGAAGGTTAGTAGTTTCTAGCTCTCATTAAATATCATTATATGTTCTGGCCAAGTTCTCCATTTTATGGATGGATTCTAATTAGAGGTGGCCATTTTGACCCATTCTTGATTTATTTTTATTATTTAGATTTTTATTGTAATAACATAGTTTTTCTAAACATATGTAACTCATAAACTACAAGTACTTATAAAGAACGGGCAAAATGCTTCAACCCAAACCCATTTTGACTTCCTCCCCCCCAGGCGGTCTATTTTCCATCTCTGATTTTAATCTTGCGCTTCTAGAACTATTCCTTTTATTATCACTATTCTCTATTAACTGCATGAAATTCAGATTCTGTTATCTTAAAACTGTGATAATAGGCTTGGACATAGAGAGCAAAAGGATGAATATAGTCCTCGCCGTCTTGATGTTTTTACAAAGCATAATCTTGTACCTCCTGGTGCTGTAGTTTCCGCTGGTTCTGTAAATTCTGCTGTTACTGCTGGTAAAATAATTGTTCTTTCGTACACAATCCAAATGTTGAATCTTTAGTATATTGATTGTGAACAAAGCTTATTATGAACTTTTTGTTCTTACTGTATTCTGAGTGGCAAGTTTGTGCTTTCAGGTGGAGGGCAGATGTACATGTGGGGCAAGATAAAGAACACTGGGGATGATTGGATGTACCCTAAACCTCTTCTGGATCTCAGGTTTCTACCTGCTTCCTAATTTTATTATTAAAAAATCACCCCGGAGTGGAGGGTGTGTGTTTGGATTTGCGTTCTATAACTAGTCACATTGTTAGAATTGTAGTTGCGATATTCAGTTTTTAATGTTTGGATAAACAAAATTTTGATTCTCATTATGTGATTTTTAAGGGGTTAAAAAATCAGTTATAGACTACCTGCAACAAAATTGTTTGTCAAAGGATAAAATAAAATTTACCTTTAACATTTTTTATTTTGTTTTTGTAGTGGTTGGAACATACGTTGCATGGATTCAGGCAGTATGCACCATTTTGTTGGTGCTGATAGCTCGTGCATAAGTTGGGGGCATGCTCAGTCTGGTGAACTTGGATATGGACCTAATCAACAGAAGTATGTTATTTTGCTTACAGTTTTACTCTGTGTTTGTGTGTTGCCCATCTTCTAATTGTTGGAAAATATTTTTGTGTTTACGAGTTGCAGATCTTCTGCGATTCCAAAGAAGGTAGACACCCTTGAAGGCATGCATGTTATAAGGTTGGTACTCCGTATAAATACATGATTAACAGATTATTCAGTTTAACTTAATCATTATTAAAGTGCATGTACAAACCTCCCTTATGTTTTTTACTATGTGATTATCTCTTCGTCCTGTAGTGTTGCATGTGGTTTTGCACATTCCTTGGTGGTGGTTGATCGAACAAACGTTGGTGATCAACTTGATCAGGTAATCCAAAATTTCACTCTTGTAGTCCTTGCATTTGTTTATTTCATTTTGGTGAAGTTAAAAATATATATTCAAGGTGGCAATTTAGACACGTTAAACTTATGAATGGGCCAATTTGGGTCGTATATTATTTCAAACAGGTCTAATTAAAAGAGGAATTGATCAAAATAGGTGAAAGTTCATTCGAAGTCTTATAAATCTTATAATTAATGCATCAATTATTTATTAAGTTTCTTTAAAATATAGGACCGAACAAATTTACGTGGGCCGAACCAACTTGGCATGTTTACATCCACTCTAAAAATGATTGTTTTGACCCGTTACCCAACTTGTGTGAATCGTATATCTCGCTACGTGTACTACATATAGAACTTCCAAGTTTTTTCTCTAATTCTCTCTACGATTTTTAATGACCCTTGGTTCTTTATTAGCTTGAAGTTTATGATGGCAAAGCTGTGGGTGAAGGGGTCGAAGAACCTAGAAATGAACCTCCTGCTGCCAAGCAAACCATAAAAAAAAATGCTGCAAAAACACCCACGAAAAGGAAAAAGGCAGCGAAAGAATCTTCAGACTCGGATGATGAAGAGGCAAGTATTGGTGAAGAAGATGACAGTGACTCAGAAGCTAACGGTTTTGCTGAAAAAAAGAGTAAAAGGGGTGGGAAGTCTTCTGGCAGAGGCCGTGGCAAAGGCCGCTCTTCTGCCGCCACGAAAGATGGTGGATCTTCATCAGCTAAGAGAGGAAGAGGAAGACCAAAGAAGGTGACGTGAGTTTGACCAGTTTTGGCATGCCTGAGGTTTGTACGTGTTCGGTTTTCACCAACTTTGTATTCTGATTCAGTGATTCGTTTAACATTTGGAACAAAGATGAGCTGCTAACGGTTGGAGGATGACCGCCCTTTTGGATCGTTGTTTTATTGTGAATTTTTGTATTTTAAATTTCGGGATGGTTAATTTTTTTTCTTAAAATTAGTTTTTGCAATGTTGGTCTTGTTTTTCCCCCTCTTTCGCTGTGGCTACTGGTTCGTTTTATCGTTTAGGATGGGTAGCCCCTATCTTGAAACACTTGTTCGTCCACATTAGAGCCACATCAGTACTTCACTTTTTTTCCCTTCAATCTTTTTGTCACAATGAAACCAATGCTATACTCATCTATTTATATCACTTTAGTTTTCTATTGTATCTAACCATTTTATATTAACATAAGTAGAAAAAGTTAAAGCAGCCCTCCAACCCATTTAGGGTAATCAATGCCGACGGCGTGCGTCTTAGCGATATCGAGGTACACTGTCAAATCACCTCCATCCCGCTAAGCGGGAGGTGTACACTGTCTAGCTTTATAGTTGATTTGAGTTTGACCTGCTAATATGACTGGATAAAAGATTTATGAGTTGACATCTTATAAGTCTGAACTTATTACTCTGCAATTGAAGCTTATTCCTGGATTCAAAACCGAATTTGAATTTGTATAGTTTGACTTGATTGAATTCATTCTTGAAACACAACCATGAAAGGGGCCAGCCCAACAAGGCCTTCTGTGAATCTATCGTGAAAGCTTGCACAGGCCCATGAAAAATGGTAAGTACCGGTAAATACTGTGGGTGCGCAAACGTTTCTAATAACCTTGTTTTTTTTTTTAAAGAAACAGACTGCGCATCCGCAAACTTTTTCAATAAGTTTGTTTTTTCGTAGATATAAGAGCTTATTTTTGTTTATCCCGAGAAGCAAAAAATTACGTCTTTTTTTGCAGATAATTATACTTAAACTTTTAAATCACATATTCTCCTGAAGACATGAAACTAGTTTATTACATAAGTATACTTGAGATACATCAAAATTAAATAGAAAAATGCAAGAAATGTACATATACAAAAGAAAATTTTAATACTTATCTAAGAATATACAGATAATTTTATCCTTTTAAACTAAGGGGAAAATTCACACAATAGTAACTAAGTTTGAAAATTGTTCCATCAAAGTTACTCATCTCTTTATTTCACATTGTGAAATTTTTCATGGGTGATATTGGTGGAACAGTTTTCAAACTTGGTTACTATTATGTGAAATAAACCCCTTAAACTAATCATATAGCCACGTATAATCTATTAATGGATTATAAACTTGATTGAGTAAGAGAGACCATTACTTATAAGTTTTCATAGGCGACTATGAACTAATCAATAACCCAATATCGATCGAGCGAAGAATGTGATGTAATTGGGCAAGGTTTCTGATCTTGGGTCTGAGGTGAACCAATTCAACTTCAAAACACAAAATTAGATTAAAGCATATGAACAAAATTAACATCAAAATCAAATCAAGTAACTCCAAAAAATAGAAAAAAGGTGCAAGCAATAACATAACTTTCTAGAAATAGGTTTCCTAAAGCAAGGAGAAAAGCAGAGACTCTACCTATTGCTTCCTTCAAAAGATTGTGAAGAAAACCTACAAATTTGATCAAACTCCCCTATTGAAATCATTTTCATTCACTCCTTTTTCTTTAAAAGAAACTTTGAGAACATTTTTCCTCTTAAATTCTTTTTTTCTCTAAGAGAAGCTTCTCTTTTTTGTAAATAATAACTAGTATTGTACCCACGCAATGTGACGGTATCGACAATAGTTTGTGCTTGATAATATGTTCGATTTCAAGAATGTAGGGTTGTGTATGGTATGTGTGGAATGTGGTGTCAGAAAATGAGATATGTTCGATAGCATATCCATTTTCTTTCTTCATTTTCTGTTTTCTTTATTTTTTTTTCCAATAGTCATTTTATTAGTTATTAAAATAAAATTAGTTTTTGAAAAATAATAAAATAAGAAAAATATATATTATTATTAAATAATTAAAGATAAAGATAATCTAGCCTTAAAATTGTATTGATACAAGTGATTTAACCAAAATTAGATTAACTAAATAGTTGTCACATTTAATGATTTATTAACGCAACAATTGCCATAAATTAGTTGAGATAATTAAGAAAATGATTGACTAAATTTTTGCTCTAAGTGTTTGTATCGTATGCATAAAAACATATATTACTTAAAATAAAGTAGTTTTATAAATTTTAAGGGAGAGAGTTAAATTTTTTATAATATAGTATAGATATTGTTAAGAAACTTATACTTACAATATGGTTTTCAATAATATGGTTTTTTAAAACTTAAGAGTGTTCAACTAATTAAAAAACAATTAAAAGAGGGAATTTGAAAATTTTATATTAAAACTAAAAGTAACTAATTAATTACTAATTTGACAACCTAGTTGTTAGAGAAATACCAAAACAAGACAAGTAAAATAATAAAGCTAATAAATTTGTGGATTAAACCATCGGATTAAAGCATTCCATCCGATTATCCTTTTTTCATTTAGCAATTTCAATGAAAAGTGCAATGGATTTATGTTTTTTATATACCGATTCTTAAACTGGTTAGATCTCTTGGTCCGACTCATTAGCCATATAATTATGAAAACAATAATCCAATGATCATGAAATTAAATATTATCACAATTAGTCAATTAATTCGAATCATGCAAGACTTAATCAATATTGATTTTATCGGCCATATAATTAATCAATTACATAGGTTGGTCCTCCAATACAATTGTGCACACACATTAAAGTTAATACCTTTATCTTATAACCCTATGATTTGGTCCATCACTAATCATAATCACGTAATAGTCTTAGATAATCATGATACAAGCATACATAAATATATTGGTCCTCAAACATATACAAACTCAGTCAATAGGTAATAAAGATAGAAAATTTAACACATGTGGATTTTAGATCAAACAAGACATAACAAATATATAACTACTAAAACATCAAATTAATTGTAATCAAACTAAATATCATAGGTTCATCTCTCTAAGGAGGAAAGTGGGGTTTTCAGACCATAATCAGAAAACTACACATACTGGAATGAATAGAAAACAATGAAATATGCAAACCAGGTTGAAACCAATAGTGTTTGGATCTTGATTCTTCAAACTTCTAGCCTTGACCTTCAAATTTGTCTTGGGTCATCGCTAGTGTCTCCCTGAAACCCTAAGTGGGCTAGAATTAGGTTAAAAGTTGTTAAAATGAGTATGAAAAGGCCTTTAATTAGTTTTGATTTTCGACAACCATCGCGTCGCGACCCTTGAATTTTGCCTGACTTATTCGACTAGGATTCCTTTGTCCCATCGCGGCCATTACATTGGTCGCATTGCGATTCTAATATTTCAGAAACTTTGATTTTTCTTCGATTTTTCGCTCAAACTCTTCATGAACCGCCTTTTTAACCTGAAATTTAACAATTAAATGCATTAAGAGCCTTTTATCTCATTTTCCCATAACAACATGCTAAAAATAAACACATATCACGTAAAATATTATATAATTAAAACGATATCATTAACTAAACATATAAAAATGTTTAATATAAGTCAATGATGCTTTAAAACTATTTTTGGTTTTTTCTAACTCAAATAGAGATGTTGAATTTGAGGTAGAGATCCACATAACAATAATGTAGAGAGAAAGGTAGATAACATCCTTTCCTAAATAAAATGCTCTAAAGATGAGTAATATACCTTATTTTACAATAAGGAATGGTTAATCATATTTTACTATATGTAGTAAAAATTTAAATATTTATTAATATTTTATATTAAAAACAATTTATTTATAATAACTTAAAATAAGTTAGTAATTTTTTTTACATCTAATCTAACTCCTAAATAGAAAACCTAAGATAAAAAAGAAGTCTATAACAAACGGGCTGGCCCGAATGTGCAAGAAATTCCCAAACCCGGTTCGGTTTAGCCCAGCTTGCTTGGCCCATCTCACTCGAAACCCTAAAGTGCTTCTGATTGATCTCCTTCATTCATATAAACTGAAAAACCCTTTTCATCACTGCCGTTTCCAGACCTTCAATCTCAGATTTCAGACATGGTGAGCCTCCAATTGGATCTATTGATCTACTTCTTCTCCTTCATTTCTTTGGTTTTGCTGATCGTTGTTACATTCATAGATTTCATGTTACTCCAGCGTGTAATTTTGCATCGTATTGAACTTCTCATTCTTATTTCTTCTGGTTTTGTTAATCAATTATAGGCTCCGAAGAAAGGTGGAAAGCCAGTAGCAACGAAGAAGAAAACAGTACGATTTTCGAGATTTTTGTAGTTTTTTTTTGTATTTTGTGTTCAGTTTCTATCTATGATTTAATCTTCTTCTTAATGATATTTGGTTGCGTGTGGTTTTATTTTTGAGTTCAGGAGAAGGTAGCGAATCCGTTGTTTGAGAAAAGGCCGAAGCAGTTTGGGATTGGTGGAGCATTGCCTCCTAAGAAGGACGTGCAAAGGTATGTTCGATGGCCACAAGTTGTTCGCATTCAGAGGAAGAGGAGGATTCTCAAGCAGCGTTTGAAAGTTCCACCAGCTTTGAACCAGTTTACCAAGACCCTGGACAAGAATCTAGGTATCGTGTTCTTTGCTTGCCTTGTTTAATGCCAATTTTTAGACAGGTTCATATTTTGTTATCAACTTAATGTTTAATTTATATGTTAAAAGGTTTATGTGAAATAAATTGCTTGTGCATAGATGTAATAACCAGTGATTCTGTGATTGTTGAACTTGCAAAGTCAGTTGTTATGCTATTACAGTTTGGGAAGATTAGGTGTTCTAATCTTGTCCAGAAAACTAATTGATGAGTGTTTAAAACCTTCTCTTAAAAACTTGGAACAGAGTTGGAAATTTTAGGTAAAACCCCATTTTGAATACAAATTACAATATTGGCATGCTTGGTCTCCAGGATGGACATAAATTTTCAGATACAACTTACGCGTAGTTGCATTTTTTAATCTGCACAAATGTTGTATCCTTCGAATGTTTTACGTTCCTGCTTATGAAGCTTATCTCAAGCCAAATAAACATTGCATTATTAATTTACTTGCCAATGAGTTATGTGTTTTTTGGTAGTTCCATTGGATTTTAACAATTTTTCTCAAGGTGTTACAGCATTCTGAGTTCTTTTTGACTCGTTTTTTTAAGTGGGTTATCTGATGAAATAGTCACTTCAGAGGTGTTCTTAAGCTGCAAATATGAGACAGTTTGTTGGGTGTCTGAGATTGCTTGGTAAAACTGCTGATTTGCGTATTGATGTTAAAAATAAGCAGTTCGGATACTCAACTCTAAGCTGTTGTTAATTCAGCTTATTTTACTTGCATATGAAAGTTTCTTAAAGTTGTATAAAAACACAAGTAATTAGGCATTCTTATCACTTTCTTGGTACAACTTGATCAGAGATTTATATGCCTCTGTTTGGTTTTTCTTCTTCTAACCACTAGACCTCTACTATTCTTTTCAAATAACTTATAACTTATAAGTTGACAACTATAAGGAACTTATCTTCTGCCAGAATATCTGTGTAATATACTTTAAGATTTCTTAAACTGTTGCAAAGCAGATTACTTTTTTACAATACTCATTTATTTATATTCGTAAGTGGTTAATTTTTGAGGTGGTTTTTAAAATATCTGTCTTTACAATATTCAGCAACCACTTTGTTCAAGATGCTGCTCAAGTACAGGCCTGAGGATAAGGCTGCAAAAAAGGAACGTCTTCTAAAAAGAGCTCAGGCCGAGTCTGAAGGAAAGATTGTCGAAGCAAAGAAGCCTATTGTTGTGAAGTATGGTCTCAATCATATCACTTATCTCATTGAGCAGGTTGGCTGTTGTTTTTTTCTCATTAACATTTTATATGTATTATGTTCTTTAAAAAAAACTTAAACCTTTATTTATCCCTATTTTTAGAACAAGGCGCAATTGGTTATCATTGCTCATGATGTGGATCCTATTGAGTTGGTTGTCTGGCTTCCAGCATTGTGCAGAAAGATGGAAATCCCTTACTGCATTGTAAAGGGAAAATCTCGATTAGGAGCTGTAAGTGTCATATTTATTTTGAAATCTTATTTTAGTTGTTTCAAATCACGGGTCAGACTGCTTTTGGATTATCGTTATTTACGGGCCAAATTGGACCTTGTTGGTTGGGTTATTTACGGTCTTTCTGACAACCCATTTCTTTATAAGCATTTATAAAATTTTATCTATTTGAAGTTGCCATCTTTAGTTTTATCATTTCTTAGTCCTTGCCACAAGTATTGGGAATTAACAATTTGCTGGCATGCATCCAGATTGTTCATCAGAAAACTGCAGCAGCTCTGTGTTTGACTACAGTCAAGAACGAAGATAAAATGGAGTTCAGCCGAATTCTCGAGGCCATCAAGGTTTGATTGCTTGCGCGTTAATGAACTGCTAACTTAGCTCTTTTCTTTATTGCGATGAATTCGTTAATTTTTTGGTTTTGTTTTTAGGCCAACTTCAACGACAAGTACGACGAGTACAGGAAGAAGTGGGGTGGTGGAATTATGGGTTCGAAATCTCAAGCGAAAACAAAGGCAAAGGAAAGAGTTTTGGCCAAGGAGACTGCTCAGAGGATGAATTAATGTGTTGTCTGCATTTGAGTTTATGGAGAAGTTTGCTTTTAGAACTTTTGTTTTTACAACATTTATCAAGTTGTTTTCAACTTTTGGAAGTTAAAAATACTTATTTTAATGTCAGATTATTCAGTTTTGTTCATCTCTTTTATCTAATTATTTTCCATATGAAGGAAATGAAAACTACTATGAAGCCAAATTGTTAGCAATGGTTTTAAACTCAAACATACATAAAACATTTTAGTGATAATATTCTATTCAAATATTCCCAAATATTTCTGGCATACGTCTTACTGGAAGCAGTCTCTTTACTTTCAGTAGAGGTATAACAGTTTACATCTTATCTCCTTGTACCGACGAAATTGGGTTTTGTTGTTATTGACATCAAATATTCCTTGGTTGGGGATCTTATCTTTTTTAAAGTAATGAAAGTCATTTCAAAATACAAGTTCAAACAATTTAGATATTTTATATCTTTGTAAAACCTCTCAAAACAATTTAGATCTTTTAGCAACCATTGTTATCATCATTATCAACCAATATTTTTGTATCGGAACAAATCACCAAGTACAAAATATAGAGTTGTGTTCAATAAAGTCTACGTAAAAACGTAGTCTTAAAATTTTAATATTCAATCACGTAAGATTTGTAAAAGCATCACATGTGAATTACGAAAATGCCACTCCATTCAAAATTTTAAAATGCAATCTTGATACCATTGATCCATAGACTAATTGACATTGGTCTAAAAGCATACAACACATGTTTATCCAAATATATCCATAAAACATTTTCTTGCTCAAAAATCAAAAAACATAATATATCCATAAATGGGTAAATGGAAAGGTTTTTTCTGTTCAGGTTACTTAAGAAGAGTCAGTTTTTGACTTAGATATACACGGCCTAAGCAAAGTATCCTCGTGATTGTTTCCAGACCCTTCTGTGACCACTCAAGATGTTTACCTAGGGAGGTTCGAACCTAAGACCTCTATGAGGACTTTTAGAACGCCTTACCACTAATGCCCTAAAATCATATATAAAATGCTTCATAAAACATATTTACAAACAAGAAATACTCTCTACATAATAATCACACTTTGGTGTAAATGTTATATAACGTTACGACGTCCCACACCGTACCTAATTAAGCCTAATCAGTAAATCAGGTCCAAAAAACCCTAAGAGGGTGTTTGGTAGAGAGAAAAAGAAATGAGAAGAATTGGATTTTAATGATTTTTAGTACTCTTAACATTAAAATTCATCCAAATACTTCGTAATTATATGTAAACGAAGATTTCCTATACCCGTACAATGCGGCGGGAAAATTCTTTTTATGAAAAATTTCTGATTAAAAATAAATTTTAACATTGATTTCCTTTTCATTAGAAAAATTCGTATGAATTTATGTCATTCGGTTATACTTAATCTATATTATATTATAAAACATTTAGGCCTTTTGCTTAAACTCTTAAATTTTAAGTGTTTTAAAATTACTAAATTACCCCTATTGCGTAACTATAAAATATAGTTAATAAGATTCTTATATTCCATTTTAATAACTAAATTTTACATATTTAAATATTTCATTTTAATAACTAAACTTTACATGTTTAAGAAAATCAAAGTCAATACAATTTTTTTTGAAAGTCAAAGCCAATACAAATTAACTTAATTATTAAAAAATATTTTCATAACCTTTTTTTTTAATTATGAAGAACAGGAAAGTAAAGAAAATGAGTACCATACTCCATACGTCTTGAAAACGGACATGTTAACGAGCAGAAATTATTTGTTGCCGCCGCATTGCGCGGGTATCGTGCTAGTTACTTGTAAATATATGCATGATCGAGAATAACTCAAATACATGACTAATTTTGTAGTTATGAAATTATTTTGGGTTATAGTTAGAAAAGCTTATCTTTTTATTTTATTTGAATCATAACTTCAAATGATATAGTTAACCACAACAAAAACCAAAGGATCTTCGGCCTAGTGATATTAAGGTGATTTCAATGTGTTCTCCTTTCTCTTTGAAGTCAAGTGTTTAAGTCCTACTGTGAACATAAGTATAAATTAGGATGGATGTGTGTGTTTGTTGTTAAAAAAAGTTAATTACAACAAAAATTAAGTTTTATCTAGAAATTATATATATATATATATATATATATATATATATATATATGTTTGTATATTGTAAACTATTATAAATTTATCATTTCAAAGAAGATATAAAAAATTACTTTTTCAGAATAAATATATTTTACAAAGCATTTTTATTTTTATCTATATAGAAATAAACTAAGTTTATTTATTTATTTTAGAGTTATTTGACAGAGTATTAAAAAATTAAGGATTGATTTGAAAGCATACAAATTATTTGAGGTTCTATGTGAAAAATTTAGGAAAAAAAAGTAAGTAAAAAAAGACGTTTGCGTGGGTCGACCATATGAAGTACAAAGGTGTTAACCACTTGGGCTACCTTCAACTTTAAAAAATTACTTTTTCAAAATAAATATATTTTACAAAGCATTTTTACTTTTATCTATATAGAAATAAACCAAGTTTTTTTTATTTATTTTAGACTTATTTGACAGAGTATTAAAAAATTGAGGGTCGGTTTAAAAGTATACATTTTTGAAAAATTTAGGAAGTAAAAAAAAGACTCCTGTGTGGGTTGACCATATGAAGTAAAAAGGTGTTAATTTTTTTCCTGCAAATTATATGATATTATAATTTTTTTTGGACTCACAAGCCAAAATCATACGTATTTATTTAGAAAGACACATGTTAGTATGTTACTCATATTTATCTTGTTCAACTATTGGCACATAAATTTACGTATGATTATAGCTTTCTTTATGTTGATTTTAGTTTTAACTAAAAGATTAATTTCCATATATTATTTATGAATAAGTTATTTTGAAAATTTATAAAATTGTTAAAATAAAATTTAGCTATTAAACTCAAAATAGTTGAATAATTTACTTATTAATTTATCTCAAAATTTAAAAGTAATCTAGCTTGTACATAGTTTTGGAGTTTGAACTGATACTAAGGGGGTGTTTGGTTGGTGTCATTCGGGGGGATTTCATGAGATTGAGATTTCAAATCCCTCAAAATGTGGTGTTTGGTTTGGCAAAATGGGATGAGATTTCAAATCCTAGGATTTTATAAAATCCCACAGATGAGGGAT
>JAUEJL010071105.1:0-16587 GCA_032274825.1 Drosophyllum lusitanicum | reverse complement strand
TAAATAATAAATTATACTTAAGCAATTTACGCATGTATAAACATAATCTATTCTATGTTAAGATCTTATTTTTATGTAATCTAATTTGTGTATACTTAGCATCATTATTTAATAATTAACAAATTTAGTTTACAATTCCAAATATTCAAATATATAATTGATTAATAAAAATGTCTTTTACGCACTTGATATTATAACATCAACAATAATATTATGGTTATGTCTTTACAGTGTCGGGATAAAGTTCCATCACAAGAAACACATTAATATTATACTAAAAAATTTTATACGTGTAATATAATTTTATGTTTTTTTTATACTAAAAAATTTTAGACATGTAATATAATTTTATATTTTTTTAAAAGAGTATGTATAAAAAGTATTAAATATAAAAGTTTTATTTACGTACTCGAGCACCGTACGAGTATACCACTAGTTTTTTTTTTGTCAATAAAGGAGTTTATAAAATCCAATTCTTTTAAAAAAAAAGTATGGTTACCTAATTAACCTGTTAACCGCTTAGTCTACAGGTCACTTGTTGATGTGTCTTTCCATGTTATAGTCAAATCAGCTTCAACATACTCCTTTTAGCCGACGTGGCTATGTGGCAATTAAGTCAAAATTTGTTTTTTATAAATTTATACATTTTACTAATTATTTTATAGGATTTATAAGTTTTCATTATCAATTAATAATTGTTTATATATTGGTTCTCAATATTAACTAACTAATCTGACAAATTTTAAGATTTAGTTTAAATATTTGTTGTATCATTTTATATTAGTTTTTAATAATATTTCATACATTTATTTATGTGTTTATAAAGTGATAAATATTTTTCTGGAGATATGAATGTGTTCTTAAATATATGAAGTTGTTCTTAGACTTTCCGGCAAACCAAATCTGGATACATGTTCATCACACACAAACCCAAACATAAATCTGGATTCATCAAGTTTATAACACTAACCTAAATCTGGATTAAAAAACAAACACAAACAAACATATACAATAACCCAAATCTAGATTTAAACACAAACACACACAAGAACCAACTCTCAAAAAACCAAATATGTAACTAGATGTAGGATCTGGACGAGGGCCAACACTAAAACGAAGATATGAACCCAGATTCGATTACGGTGGTGATTTCACGCACCAACACCATACCGTCTAAGAACATACACACACTTCTAGATCTATCGAAGAATCCTCTCAAAGAACACTAACACACTTGAATCTATCAAACCCTAGCAGAGAAAACACACACAAACAACAGATTTGGTTAGTCGTGCTAATATTTTTGTCAACTGCAAACACACACGCAAACAGATCTGGAGGACATGGAGGAGCCTACGATGACTGATATGGAGAGATAGAGAGAGCTGTGGTGCTAGAGCCAAGGATAGTGGTGGTGGTGCCGGCAATGACTGCGGAGCCTATAAAGCACGAAGAATGAGAGTAGAGAGAGTGAAGTTGAAAAAACACACATACTTGAATCTTTCGAACCCTAGCAGAGAACACACACATAAACAATAGAGTTGGTTCATCGTGCTCATTTTTTCGTCGACTACAAACACACACACAAACAAATCTTGAGGACATGGAGGAACCTACTGATGATAGATCTGGAGAGAGAAGGTGGTGGTGCTGGCTACGGCGGCGGAGCCTACAAAGGATGACGGGGAATGAGAGTAGAGAAAGAGTGAAGTTGAAAAAAATTAAGAAAAGGAAAGAGATACTTAAAGATCTTAATGGGTATTTTAGTTTTTTTTTAATTTAAACAATAATTCCATGTAAGAAAATTGAATGCCATATCAACAAAATTTTACCGGTGACTTACACATCTGGTTACAAGTTCCTTTTTTGTTATAAATTAAAATTTATAATCCTTTATTAGCAAAAAAAGAATTTACGTTACCTTGATCAGCAAATTTGAACATTTACGTTACCTTTTTCGGCAATTTACCCTTAAAAATATGTACAAAAGCTATTTGCTTTGCTGGGAAAAAAGCCTCTTTCAGGATCGAATATAAATACATTAGGTATGTGGAACTAATGGTTGTGGGCAAAAGTAAATGTGTGTTATTGAGAGCGATTCAAAATGCCCTTTCCTGCGGACCAAACCTTGCTGCGAGGGGTGTACAGGTTCAAGATGCTATCTGCTCATTATGTCTAGACGCCTAGATTGTTTGGGGGTCTGTCTGACGTCTTTTTTTCTTTTGCTCCAAGGTGGTTCCGACTTGGAGGAAAGTCTTAACATGGTTAATTTATCTCCAACACAGACGTTTCCTTTCCTAACATCTCTATTTTAGCTTGTTCTTCAGGTCCTACGTTATCAACCTCTAGAAGGATCTTTGAAGGTATCACCCGTATCTTTATATAGGTAGTCTGGTGTGTAAGTTTGTGGAGTTTCAACTCAAAATCAATGAGTTACAAATGGAGTAGCTCAGGTTTCTTATTAAGTACGTTAAAAAGTCACTTTTCGTCTGCGTGGGACATTACTCAACACGCTCTCTCACATGTGGCTTTCCTTTTTTCCACGTCTAATACGTAGATACTTATGGGTTACGTGGAGTCCATGCGATATTTAACCAACCACGGGTGAACCTTACTCTGATATCATGTAAGTTTGTGAGGTTCCAACTCAAAATCAATTGGTTATAAGTGAAGTAGCTTAGATTTCTTATTAAGCATATTACAAAGTCACTTTTTGTCCGACGTGGGACATTACTCAACATGGAGGTGGTGAAACAAGTTAGTGCACACGGAGGAGTCGACAAAGAAATCAATACTTAAGGAGGATGTCTTCGTGGTGATTAGGTAATTCTCGCTTTTCTAGATGCAAATTTGAAGTAAAAAACCAAGGTCTTTTTAGGGTAAATAGATCTCTAATCCTTTAGGTGTTGGTGCAAACCTTTTGACATAATCTTGCTCGACCCACATTTTTTGTTTCCCTTATGTTGTTTTAGGCTCTTGCTCGGAGCTGTCTTTCATTGCTCGGAGCTGTCTTTCATTGTCCTCTTTTCGTTGGGGTGTTGTGATTATCACCTACTGTTCATATTAATATAAGTAATCTTTAGCTTCTCAAAAAAAAAAAAAAAAACACTTTAGATGATTTTTCAAAAAGTTGATTTTTGAATTTTTTAAAGCTCCTCTAAAGCTGTTTAAAAAATGAATTTCAAAACTAGAATGTTACATGAAGCTTGTTATCAAATTATGGACCCCAAAATGACAAGGTACGAGTAGTTGGAAATCGAGCACGTGGACCTCATATTTGGTAATCGTGTATAAAGAGCTAAAAAGGCGCAAGGGGTTTTATTTCTTTCATATCTTGTGGGCGTCACATACATATATACATACATACGAGATCTCATGACAATCATATCTTATTTTCATATTCGTATCATTGGTGAAGGATTTAAAAGGAAAAACTACAACCAAAATCCTATTTATGAATAATGCTATATAATCATAATATAGTACAGAGTTAATTACAGATTTCTTGGAAATTATATTATAATTTTTATAGTTCATATTTCATTATAACTTCGGTCTTTTATAATAACACCGTTAACTTTTGTCGTTATTTTAGTAACTTTTATCATTATTTTTGTTATCAAAGAATATTTCTACTTTTTTAGCATTTGATCACGTTTGATTTTAATTAATTATGATCACCACGTCCTCTTCAAATTCATCGACAACCCATATGTTAACCACATCCTTTAATGATTTATTTGACTTAGATAATTTCAAATTCACGAAGTCGATAAAATAACCTAAAAATCGAAATACCTTGTTTTATATACATAAACAACTTTTATTAGTATATTTAGACTAGGAAAAAGAGAGATGGAGAGCGAAGAGAGATAAAGAGAGTCAAATCGTATCCGTTTTCCTGATATACCGTTTGGACCTAATGATGTCCTGGGTTGATGTCTTATTGGTGTTGAATGAAAAATATGATTACGACGAAGGTGTTCATTTATGAATCAAAAGAGCATGTGATCAAGGTCTCGATGATCTGTGTGTCCATTAAATAAATTCACTTTTGGTCTGATTTGAGTAATAAAGTTAACCGAAAGGGCTAAATCTGTAAACAAAGCAAAGTACAGGGATCATTTATGTGAACTCAGCTGGTATTTTCAGTTTCCACTTGAGAGTCAAGAACGACGGCAAATTCGTCACTTTAATAAGAAGAGCAATTCAACATTTTCCTTTGTTTTTCACTTCGATCAAATTCAGGAGACAAAGAATTGATCGCAAGTCCACATATTTTCTTTTAGTTCGAGCTAATATTTCATCCTTCAATGGCTGCAAAGAAGGTTTTGCTCACCGTCAATGGGGATGAGGTTTCTCGAAACATCGCTTATCATCTAGCAAAACGCGGTTGCAGGTATCTCAGCACTACAATTTCAATATGTTTTTATAGGTTTTAGTATTTGAAATCCGTAAAACTTTCGAATTTGGATCTAATTCTCTGTTTAGGTTGGTTTTGGTGGGAGACGAGAAGATTCTTAAGGGCGTTGCGGATTGGATAACGAACGATTTGAAGGAAGTAACGATTGAAATCGTTGGATTAGATATGGAAGATGAAAGAGAAGCGATTTTTGATGAAGCTGTGGAGAAGGCCTGGAATATTTTGGGGAAAGTGGATGCTTTAGTTAATTGTTACACTTATGAAGGTAAATTTGATTTCTGCAACTTGTTGTCATAGTTAACAAATCTTCTTACTGTTTCAGTGATCGGATATAATCCCGTATGTTATAAATCGATTCCTGGCATGTTGTGAGTTTCAGAAGCAATTAGCCAATTACTGTAAGAAAGTTTATGTAATTTGGGCTTAATAAAATAAAAATCATAAGATAATAGATTAATTTAAGGGATAGAAAGAATAGCTGTAGATTGACCCTTTAGTGAAAACTAGCTAATAAGCTACATCACTTGCTTTCATACTACAGGAAAGATGCAAGATCCATTACAAATGTCTGAAAGTGAGTTCAAAAAGACAGTAAGAATAAACTTTATGGCTGCTTGGTATTTGATGAAAGCTGTTGCAAAGAGGATGAGGGATAGCAAAACGGGTGGATCCATTGTATTCTTGACCTCAATAATTGGTGCCGAAAGAGGAATATATCCAGGGGCGGCTGCATATGGTGCATCTCTTGGTGGAGTTCATCAATTAGTAAGGGTAAGTAATGTGATCATTGTTCCTCACTTCATCTTCAAACAATTTGCAAAACTTTGGCCATATATTACAACAGCTAACTAATTTAAAAATGATATATTGGCGTCTAACGTTCTACTCGTTTTCGCCAATAATTTTATGTCATGAGTAGACATGATCAAATGAAGATGAGACCTGAAAATGGCAGTTACTCAAAAATGGTATACTTTGGTAACTCGGGCTCAATCCTCAATGACTCCTGGATGTTGGACTCCAGTCAAGACTTTGTTTTATGCAGAAGCCTATCATGGTTTTTGTTATTATTATAGCAATTTACTATGATCATTTACTCATTTATCTCCTTTATGATCATAATCATGTCGTCTGGATCATATACGGGTATTTCTTAGAGATGGAGAAATCGGTGGGTTGGGTAATGGGTAAAAGAGCCAAAACGGGTACCTTTTAAGTATGGGTGAAAACGACTGTGGTTGACCTGTAAATACTTTTGGACCGTTTTTGTACATTTCTTTTACAAGTGATTGATGTGTCATGTGTGTAATATGATTGCCAAAAATATATGTTATTACAATAATAATTAAGTGTGTGGATAAATATATGAAGAAGTTTATGCAGCAAATAGACACTTTACAGAAATTCCGACCCGTTTGACCTGTTCCAGCCGTAGCTATATCATTTTAAACAAATTAGTCTACGTTTCCACCTGTAGTACTTCATGATCATAGCATGTCTTTCTTTTGGTAATCAGACATCAGCACTGGAGATCGGTAAGCACCAGATAAGGGTTAACGCAATTGCCCGCGGGCTGCATATAGATGACGAATTTCCAGTATCAGTGGGGAAGGACCGGGCCCAAAAGTTGGTGAAGGATGCAGCCCCATTGAACAGATGGCTAGATCCCAAGAATGACTTGGCTTCAACCGTGATCTACTTGGTAAGTGATGACTCGCGTTACATGACTGGGACTACGATTTATGTTGACGGTGCGCAGTCTGTTGTAAGGCCCCGAATGCGTGCTTACATGTGAGATTTCTTGTTAAACCGTTGTCGGTTTATCTATAGATGTTATTTTGTAATGAGTTCAAATTGAATTTATATTTTAATTGCAAATAACGCTAGCGTTTGTGTATACATTTAGAAGATTTCAATTATTTGTATACTAAAAGTTCGATAGGTAAGGTTCCGTACAACACCATTCTTGTATACAGAAACTACAAAATCAGTATCAACCTTTAGATTTGGATAATCAATTGTTGAGATTACGATCGAATATGCATTTTACGTAAATCGAATATTCAGTTTCCGACAGAATATGCAATTGACGTAAATCAAATATGCGGTCGTAATCTTAACCATTGATCATCAAAATCTAAAGGTTGAGATTGATCCATATAGGTTATATATATAAGGACGGTTCTGTACCGATTCTTGTTAAAGTTCAATAATATATAAAAAGTAAAACTAAAGATGGTGGATAAAACTAGATCACAATTACATACAAACCACACGGCCACACTAAACACAAATGTAGATAATAGAAAAAATGCGTACATTTGATATAACTATATTTAAATATAGGATTCTGTGCACTGAAACATAAGAAACTATGTTGATTTTAATATTACAGGTAATAAGCTATACTTTTTTTATATTAATACATAAGAGTCCCCTAATTTCACATTCTATGAAATATAATATGTAATTGCAGGTTAAACGGGTAATATTTGATTTTTTATTAATTTATTATATTATATTTCTAATTACCATTTCATTATTATTATTATTATTATTTTTTATTTATTTATTATTATTTTTATATTGTTATCAATTGTTTTTGGGTTTAGATTTGTTCATTCTCTAGTGTGGCAAGTGAAAACACAAACTTTTACTCTAGAAACAATGTTATAGCATAAAAATTATAGTTATAACAAAAACTTAACAAATTTAGTGTTTCAAATTTCAATAGTAACAAACTAACAATTCGGTTCACAACTTCACATTGTAGCACTTAAGAAATTTGAAACATTCAAAAAGTTGACAAATAGCATGATTAAAAAATACTAAAAATTTATATTCTGTTATTTTTAAGAGAAAATATGTTAGGCTTCTCTTGTTAAGTTTCTTATAAATAAAATTGATTTGACAATGCTAAAATTTCAAACTCAAACCCTAATTATTTTTATTTCTTCACATAAACCAATCAAAGGCTGAATGCTTGAATTACACAAATGATCCCAAATGAAAAGAATCTATGCCTACCATTTAAACTGTTGATCACTTGATCCCAAGTGAAAAGAATCTACACCTACCCAGGTATCTAAAACTCACTACAAACCACATGTCATATTATTTTTGTAACTTCACATAATTTACAAATTTATGTATCACTTTGTAATTATAAAAAAATTCCCTTTTTTTCTTTTCAATTTGTGACAATAAAAACTCACACATATATATATAGAGAGAGAGAGAGAGCTTGTAAAAATATTTACCACACAGAACATGAAATATTAAATAGGGTTTATTTTTTCAAGATATGTCGAACTTGTCACGTTTTGTTATTGTGTTTACAAACTTTAAAAGTTTTTATATATTATATATATCAACATTTTAATTTGTTATTATTTTATGTACCTTGGTTACATAAAAATGTAAAAAAATAAACGTTTAATACATAAAATAAAAAATTTAATACGCACAATAACATTAAATTAAAATATTGAATAGAAATTATTAAATTTAACATAATAGCAAAATAAAACAAATAAAATACTTTACCTAAACTTAGGGGTGTACGTTTGGATGGATCGGTTTAATCCGATCCGATTGAGTAAATCCAATTGGATTTCGGTTTTGAAAAGTGAGATTCGATCAATCCAAACAATCTTAAGATCCGAACCAAACCATCCAAATTATAGTTCGGTTGGATCGGTTTTTACTATTCTGTTTTCATTCTTACATATATACATGTTTAAAGAGTCGAGATATTTTAGAAACTAGATTTGATATATATACTATTAAAGATTAAAATATAGTTGTCCAAGTTACAATAACTAGTGGGACTAGTAGGTTTGTCATAAATATATAATTAAAAATAATAAGTTATAAATAAACATAGACATGATACGTATGAATTACTTTGTTCTAGTAGTATTTTATATATATATATATATTCTTATTCGGTTTATTTAGTTTATTCGGTTTAGATAACAGTAACTAGAACCAAACCGAAATCCATAGTAATTATTCGGTTTTGATACAATCCAATCCAAAAATCCAAAATATCCGAACCATATAGTCAGATCCAGAAGTTTCGGTTCGGTAATTCGATTTTATCCGATCAGTGAACACCCCTAGTAATGCGTACAAAATTAATAATAACAAATATTAATAGGAAATAATGTATTAATGTATGTATCAAGCATACACTTAAACAAGTGGTACTTTAATCATTTGACTATTTTAATGATTTAAGTAGTATATAGGTGTAACTATTCTTAATGTTAAATATTAGGTTTAGGTTGAATGTAGTAGAAACAAATTAAACATGAATATATTTAAACTCTGCTTAAATTATATTAATGGCATCTGCCTTATTTTACATATTTATTAGTGTTTAGAATCTAGTTTTTATATTATTTATTTACGTTTTTTTCCCGACGCAAAACACGAGTAGAAGCACCTCAGTACCAAGTTTTAGGGTTGTAAACAAATCGAACATTCGGCAAACTGTTTGTGAACTGTTCGGCGAGAAGTTTGTTTATGTAATAAATAAACGAACACGAACAAAAAGTTCTGTTCGTTTATTTAAATGAACGAACATGAACAATTTATGTTTGTGAACTTTCATTTATCTGTACATTTACATGTATGTATGTGTATATATGTGTACATAGATATATATACATATACATACACACATATACACACATAGTTAGTGTTTGTTTATATCTAAAAAATGTTGGTATTATATTTATACATGTGATCATTTGTTACGACTAAAATTAAATAAACAATCATGAATACAAAAATCCATTTATTTATGTGTTCGTGTTCGCTTTATTTTTTCGGCCGAAGAAACACGAAACAATCCTACCAAATATAATCTACTCGATTGTAATTTGGTTGCCCGACCTAGTTTTGTTGAACCAAAAATCCGATTGAATTTTAGCTGCGTAAATCATCCATTTTTAATTAAACACCGTCACCTCTGGCGAACACAGTGTTAAGTTCTTGAATTCATATTTCGGTCGGAACCTGTGAGATCTTTAACCAATAACGATGTCCGCTAGAGCGTTAAGGAAAGTGCTCAAAGAACAAGAATCAGCAAACAATCACAACACCAATTTGTCGGCCGATGATGAATCTGAATCGCCCTCCGATTCACCTCGCCCTTTCATTAATCCTTTCGATCTCCTCAACGACCAGGACCAGGTGCGTTTTTTTAGTAACAAAAGTTATTTCGGTGATTACTAATTGGTGTAGTTAATATCGATTCTGTTTTTTAGTCTTTCGGATGGATAGGGTTTTTGTGATGGGGCAACGATGGTTATCAAGTACTCTTTGGATTTGGTTTATTTATTGCTACTGATGATGTATCAGTGCCAGATAAAGAGGACTTTGGATGCCAAACCTAGTATATTTTAAGAATTATGAACTAAGAAGGTGTCTGAATTCGGAAGTGCTCATTTTACCTTGCTTAGTTTTTTTGTTTCTCTTGGCAAATTTATAGCCCACATAATTATTGAATTTGAAACAGACTTTTACTTGTAAGAGGAAGTTTAGCTATTTCTTTTTCTTTTTTAGTATAAAAGACAATAATGTTCAGTCCTTACCTTTGGTGTTATTGTGGCTTTGGACATACAAGAACATAATGAGAGTGGTTTTGATGGACATACAATCATATCGGCATATCCAATCCTTCTACACACTCATTGGTACAGGATAAAAGCAACTAGAATTACTAATGGACTGTGAAGAAAATAAACATAATATGAGAGGAACACTTTGTATATCATAATGATCTTGAAGGTTCCAAATAGGATGTTGCAACAAATGGCAAGTTAGGGAAAGTTTTAGAAATTAATACTGGAACTAGATTATTGAAATTATTTTTTGGTATACAATTTGGAGTTGCATTGTAGTATGTTACACCCTGATTTATTTATAAATTTACTTATTTATTTAATTTAAAACTCAACTTTATTTTTACAAACATAAACGATTATGATTCCCAACTTTTTCAAGCTGCAAAGCAAGCAATCCAACACCAAGGATCAAGAAACCCACTTTAACTTTCAAGGAATCAAACTCCAATTCTATATGCAGCCATTCAATATTTCAAACTCAAGAGGGGCTCCAAATCTTAAACTCTCACTTTCTCTCCTCTCTCTCAAACGATGGAAGCAGGAAGCAAGTAAGCAAAACCCAAATTTTAAATAAAAGAGGTCAAATAAAGCATTTACACCAAGCCCCTCCTGATGTGCAACTTTTATAAAACTAACACCAGCTTAGGGACTTGTAGATAGTGCATAAAACTCATAAATCTGTTATCATACCCCCACCTCGTAAAGTTCTATGCACCAACAATTTGTACAATAGGCAAACTCGGTAATACCTTGGACATAGGTACTTAGATCACCCAAAGGTCAACATATTTGATAATGAGTTTGTGACTAATGCCCACAATTTCATAAAAATGATCCCAGTAGTTCGAAATTTAACTAGCACGCCAAAAAATGAGCCTAAAAGCATCTCATGAACATAGAAATTCAACTTTTTTTAATGGGGTGCTACAAGTTTGAACATTTTTAATTTTTTCACATGTGTAGATTTTCACTAGCAAACTTCTACAGTCCATAAAATTCGTAATCAATTGCAGGAGAGCGACTCTGGTGATGATGATACATCCTCTACAGTAAAAAATGAAGACAGTGTACTCTTCAATAAGAAGAACGTTACTATGAATGTCTCATCGTCAAATCAAAAACCAAAGAAAAAGAAAAAGAAGAAGAAGAAAAGCCAGGATTTGCCTCCAATTACAAAGAATGCAAACTCATTAGACGTAATGTTGGAAGATTTATCTTTTGGAGTCGGCTCCTCTGGTGGTCAACACCACCGTTCAGAAAAGAAATCAGAACATACAAACGGTGGTGGTGAATGTGATAGACAAATAGCGAAAGGACACATATTGCAAGTGGATCCAAGATTTCTTAATGCAGAAAATGAGTTGCGAAGAATATTTGGTTCCAAAGTAGTTGATTCATTTGAAAGAAGCAATCAAGCAGGAAGTTCTAGACAGAATCGCACAGGGAGACGTGTTATTCATACACATAGAAAGACTGTTATTGTTTCTCCTTTAGATCATTGGCCTCGGTGGGATGGATCTTTATCCATGGAGCTTCTTGAAACAAAAAATGGATGCAACTATTTCAGGTACATTTTATATTTATTGTATCCTTCATTTCTTTTTTTCATTTTTTTTAATGATGGAAGGGTTCCTAGAGATCAACTGGTATAAGGATTAATGGTAGAAAAGTTACAAATGTAAGATTATGATACCATACAATTCTCGAACAGAGAAAATGAACATTCAAGGAAAGTAGTTTGAAGCTGACATGTACAAAGTAGAAAAGAAAATATGGTAAAGATGTATTAGATCTTCAGTGAGATGACTTAAGGTGTTGACGATTAAGAATGTTACAATATAATTAAGAAAGGCATCTTCACATACATAGTAAAAGACATGATAGCATGGAGCGATTTCAATATTGGTCAAAGGGTAAATTTACAATCCAAAATATAATAAGTAAATTTGCCACCAATTATTTAAAGAGTCTTTATATGCTACTATACAATGCTAAAAGATCAAATTTGTCAATAATCGATCTTATAAAGTGCTTTCACTTGCCTTCATCTATTAACATATTTTTCTTAATAAATTAAGGGGAAATGATAAGTGCAGCCACCAGCACCTAATATAGGTTTTGTTGCTCTCACGCACCACTTAAATGAGACATATTATAGTTATTTCAGTGTTTTAATGATTTTAGTGATGTGTGAGAGCAACATCACCTATCTTTGGTGCTGTCATTGAGCGCCGCACCTATCGTTTTCTCATAAAATAATACCCGTACCCGAGTATTAAAATATGATGTAATTTTTGAGTAAATATATTAGACACTTCGTTTCCCTTATTTTATAAGTTATATTTTCATGTATTAAGATATATATTAAGATACAATTGTATATTTATTAACTTAAATGCTTCATAAATAATAATACAATATTATATATATATGTTTTTGAAGATGCATGTACTTTTCTATGACGGGTTGTTACTATATAATTTGAGATTCTGCACTGACTTTCAAAAAAATAATAATAAAAATTTGAGATTCTGCATTAAATAATAACAAGTTAAATATTACTAAAAGCTTACGAGAAGCACAACTACAGTAACCTTCTTCTAAAACTTCTTTTTACTCGTTAATAACTAATCTTGTAAAAGTTAGTAGCATTCTTTCAATCGGTTTATCCCAAGTTTTGAAATTCAAACCAAATATTACATATCGAGATTGGCTAATCTCAAAACTCAACCTAAAATGAAATTTGACTTCAGAGTTTGAATTTGGTTAGGTTCGAGTTCTTGTTTCTCCAGGTTGATTTCAAATACCAAACACCCCTTCTTATTGTACTACAATTATGGTTTAAGGAAAGAACAATGTGCTGGCAAACTGGTTCAAAAAGAGTGGCAAATTTAGTGTAATGATATGTTTGCATGACAAATTTGATCTTTTAACATTATTAGGTGCCAAATTTGCTCTATTTGTAAGGATCAAATCACCATTTGTAAGGATCGAACTTGAAACCTTAACAAGAACACGTTAGGAGATGCGGATAACAATAACAAGAAAAATACGACACCAAGATATAACGTGGTTCGGTCCGGTCATGACCTACGTCCACAGACAATATGTACTGAAAGTGTTTAAACAAATGTCACCCCAAAGGTGCATAGGTATGAACCACAAAGGTTGAATAACAAGAAACCTAGCTACGATATATATATAGACAACTAGAAATATGCTAAATAACACTAATGGGTCGCCGTACGCGATCTTTACCAAAAAACAAGATTTTACCCGGATTACATGCTCCACGTCGCACACCATTGCACCACATCGTGCACGCCAAAAACTCAAAAAAAACCCTGTTCTCGATCTCCTCCTTGCCGTGCACCACTGCCCCACGCCGAGCTCTCATAATGAGGTCCTAGTTTCATTATCCAAGCTAATTTTAGCCGTATCCTAACACTATTAACTATCAATTTTCCATTCAATCTGCTGCAATCTGACTTTTTTTTGTGTATGACATCTTTAGGTATGTACATTCATCTACCTACAGCCTGGCTCAAAGACAATTTGAAGGTGCAAAAGCAACACACGATCTGAACGGAATAGCAAACATTCTATTACACTATCCTTATCATATTGATTCACTCATAACTCTAGCCGAGTACTTCAAGTTTTCTGGTGAACTTCAAATGTCAGCAGATGCGACTGCAAAATCTCTTTATGCCTTAGAATGTGCATGGCATCCGTTGTTCAATCCTTTACAAGGTAACTGTCAACTCAAATATGAACACGACACAAATAAACAGCTATTCACTGCACTTTTTGCTCACATGAAAAACATGGATAGACGTGGGTGTCATCGATCTGCACTCGAGTTATGCAAACTATTGATCTCTCTAGATTCAGATGATCCAATGGGTGCATTGTTCTGCATCGACTATTTCTCGTTAAGAGCAGAGGAGTACAAATGGTTAGAACGCTTTTCTGAAGAATATAATAATAGTGATAACTCGGTGTGGTTATATCCAAACTTTTCATATTCCCTTGCAATTTGTCGGTTTTATCTTGAGCGTCAAGAACAATTAGAACTAACAGGATCGAAAGCTACTTCTAGTGATCTTATGAAACAGGCGTTAATGCTTCACCCTTCAGTTTTAAATAAGTTGGTGCTCAAAGTTCCTTTGAAAGAACAGGTATGGTCAAAGATAGTCAACCATAGTTTCTTTCGAGCAGATGAAACAGGAAGTGAATCATTGGATCACCTGATTAATATATATGTTGAAAGGAGCTATATCATATGGAGACTTCCTGAACTGCATAACTTTCTCAAGGATACGGCTTTATTAGTAATTCAAAAAATGGAAACTAGTCAAAGTGAAGCTAGGGACTGGGCTTGTGTGAGAAAAGAAGCATTTGCCTCCGACAAGAACGAGTGAGTTTTCGCTTCCTTCATCCCACAATAACTAGTACAATTTCGAAAAGTTTTTGTAGGGGTTGAAAAAGTGTCTGATTGGGTTGACCTCAAATACTTTTTTTCAAAAAATATGTATACAAGATGTATTTATTAATAATATAATCTTTCGGGATACTCTCATCTCGTTTGGGTGTCTCTCCCCTTTGACCCACCCGCTTTCTTTTTGAGATATGTTTCTTAAGATTGTACGTATTTGACCCGTTAGAGTACACAACCTGAATTGATCCGTTGTTTAGTAAATAGTAAGTGAGTTGAAAAATGACACTTCTACTATATGATTTAAGATTTATGATGAAGGTTGTGTGATTGTTTTGCAGGTATTCACACTTGATGAAATCTGATTTCTCGGATTCAACACCAACTATCCCCCCAGAGAATCTGCAAAATTTCATGATTGATCCAAGGTTGGCAGCAATGCATGATGCTGGTGGTGGTGGTGACAACCAAGAAAATGTTGCTGCTTTTCCACCTGCTCATCGTGAAGTTGCAAACCGAAATGCATTGGCGGTTTTGTTCGAGTCTATGTTACCATGGGTTGATTACGGACCAAGAGAGGACCAAGAAAATGGGATGGCACGAGATAATGAAGATTAATACCTTCTTTCTTTCAGAGTTTTATCAGTTTATATACATAACTGGTAATGTTATACCTCATGTTCGATGTATACCTGCGAACTATCAGAGTTTTCTGAGATATCCTGGATCTATCATTTGCTCTCTAACAAGACTTGACTTGTATTCAGATGTATTTATTTTTGTTGAGCAAGTTTTACACCTAAAACAACAAAAACTTCTTTTTCCTTTTTTGTGAAACCATCCCTTTAAAGCTGTAACATCACCTTTCTAGTAAAACTTACTGTTTACTGGTTAGCATTACAAAAGCATCAGAGTTTGCAAAATACATGTTCTTATATACACAAGTGCTAACAAGTTCCCAAAATAAGTTTTAAAAGTTTCTCCTTCCAAAAGACCATGAGCTATTCAACAGATTGCGGAGCGGGGCCTTACCCTTGCTGAAACTTGAGTTACCTGCAAAATGACAATAAGCTAACGCTTAGTGAGCATACTAACTTTAAATCAAATAATCATATAACAGGGATAAAATCTCTCCCGTATTTCTTGCTTCCAAACTGTAAGACTTGCAAAGCTGTATAAGCTGTCATTGCATTGGAGTATAGCTACACTATCGGTGTAGCCATACCCCCTAACATTGTTCTGGTATACAGCTACACCACCTGCGTAACTGTACATCATGTTGTTGTTCTGGTGCATAATTATACACCACTGATATACAATATATATACATCAAAGTTATCTCACATAACAAAGATATCATATAATAGGTATATATCATAGATACTTACACTTCATATGTAACACCGTGATTTTGAGAACCAAATTTTTATTTTTAAAACATTAATTCAAGTTTCCAAACCGCGTGGGTTTGTCTGTAAACAAAACATTTACACCTAGTTTCATAATTAAAACAAACAGCGGAGAAAATACGTGGCAATTTATATACAATAAAAAATTAGCCATATTACAACATTGGTGTTACCGATACTATCTGGCCGACCATTATCATAGTACAAATACAAACATAATATTAACAGACTGTGTAACAAACAGTGTTCCTCCCAAAACAAATAACTACCCGCAGGCACCCGAGCTCACGGCCTAAGGATCATCTGCATATGCGAGAGTGAGTATCTGTTAGCTATAAAAGCTAGTGAGTACAGAATAGCATAATAATCAATATAAGCATGTCACATATCATTAATCATACTCAAACAGTGTTATCCTAGCTTCTTGCGAAGAGCTGGCGTAGTCAGAAGGCGACATATCTCGCAGGGTAGCGAACCCGGCTCAATGCACCAAACTGGGGTACCTGACACAATAACCGCGCTAGTGGGGGAGCTGTAAAGCGTCCACCGTTGCGTTTCAGAATCAACCGATTCTTTTGAGTAAAGCCCTGAGCTAAACCCACAGGGGACAAACCTTGTCCAGGGCAAACCTTGCCCAATAGGTAGGACAGCTTTGTCCGGGGCAAACCTTGCCCAATAGAT
>JAUEJL010071094.1:0-16589 GCA_032274825.1 Drosophyllum lusitanicum | reverse complement strand
ATTTCCGCTTCTAGTACATGTAATTCTTGATTCATAATCAATAAGAATTATATAAAAGTATATCAGTGTGTCTTTAAATTTTTAAAAGCTAAAGTTTGTATTCAACCCCCCCCCACTTTACAAACATTTGTTGTTGTGTACTCAATCTGGGACTAACAAACTTCAAATATGTTTTTAGTGGATTTATGTTCTACATCTTCACATTTGTCCCAAATGATGTTCAAAATTACAATTCCAAAACCAAACGGTTTTGGTTTTGATTTTTCAAAAATAGAAATTTTCGGTTTGGTTTCGGTTTTATACCAAAACCGAACAATACACAACCCTAAATTTAAAAGTAAACGCTCTCCCAAGTTTCAAAAATCAATGATAAGAGCAATGAGAGTATCCAAACTATGTATGTGGTACTGCTAATGTGGTTTATAGTATTCAAGAAACACTATCTCCGCTTCACGGTGTTGCACTGCGAGATGAATTTGTTGCATCCTCTTCCCGCTGCTCTGTCACTCTATTACACACTCTTCCTCTCTATCTCTCGAACATACTTAAATATTATTTAAATGACTCCGTATATAAAATTGGATAAAGGTGAAGTATTATAAAGATAATCATTTTTTAGAATAATCTTCATTTTTCTCATGCAAAAATAAATTTTAGTTTGAAGTATGGAGAGAGAAAGTGAAACGCGAGATATGTGACGATGATGTGAGAGGAAGTGTTGAAAGCATGTATTCCCTTTGCTCCAATTGTTTTTTTTAATGGCTAAACATACACTTCCTAAACCTAATTCTACACCACTTGTCTACAACGGACTTGAAACTACAACCTTGTGAGACACCATAATACCAAATACTGTAAGGCTATAAGCCATTTTGGTCTTTGCTCCAATTGCTAGCTTGCCATATTTCCACGACCTTAAACGACAATAAGACTATAAGAGTATTGATAACTCTCACATCCTATCACGCAAACCATATTGTCACAACAGCTTTCTACTCCCATCATTTAGCATACCACTGCATCGTCATCTAGTGGTGGCGGATGGGTCGGGTTGGATTTGGGAGCTGGTCAAAACGGATTCGAGTCAAGATGGGCTGTTTATGAGAAATAAAGAAAACTTACAAGTCAATAACTAATAAATAAAGTCTTGAAGATTAAAAAAACAGCAAACAACAAAGATTAATCAGTTTCAATGATCTAAAAAGATTCATTCCATAGTTCGCAGTTCGTAGTTGTCTTGCAGACAAACAAAATTCAAACAACAATAAGAGATGAAAAGCTGATCGAACTCTGCTGAAATAAAACTAACTCAAAAACTCATGAAAGGAAAACCGATTGGTTCGAGAATCCTTCACCGAAACTAAGTTTATATTTGATAAAGAAAACATGAAGGAGATAAAAAAGGATCAATACCATTCACCCACTTTGTTTATCTATTTAAATTTACTTGATAAATGATTTCAGAGGGATCCAAATATCAATTGTTTTCGTAGTAATTTCTAAATGAACCCAAAATTTGATAATAGATTTAATGCATAAAGTACAATCAGGTAATACTAACGCAGTTCTTGAAGGTTTGAGAAATTGATAGTGAATTTGATACTATGTCTTCGTTATCTTCTATCCCCATCTATCAAGTTGTAGCTTCAGAGTGTACCATCATAGTTGAATCCGTGAGAGGGTGAGACAAAATCACGATGTTTTGCAATTTTGGAACTCAAAATCAATTACCCTCAAAAGTCAAAATCACAATTTGAGTGTTGGAACTCAATCTCTGTTGAACTCTTGGAACTCAAGTGCAGTCGAAGTCAATAGCAATTCACGATCGTGATTATAACTAGGCAACTGCCATAGTCGTCGAGAGAGGAAGGGCCGACAACAGAGGAGGTTGCCGTCGAGAGAGAAAGGGGCCGGCAACTCAATCGCCGTCGTTTCTCGAGAGAGTAACCTGAGATTGGGATATGCAATTTTAGGGATTTGGGAGATACACCGGCAACTCTTTAACCCGAACGAGCCGTTGCTTTTCCTCCAAATGACCCACTACAACCTAGACTTTTATTTTAAAGGTCCAAATAGACCCGATTTTTAGTCTACGGGCCAGTTTTGTCAGTGCTATCCACAACACAATCATCACACCATCTGCTATCTATTTGTTAACGACAACTATTTAGGTCTTCGACTTTTATATCTGTACTTTATACTCTCGTATAGTATAAGGGTCTACATTGTAATCAATACAAAGTGTATGATTATTTATACCCAACAGAATACAGAAAAATTAACCTATTGTGGTTTACTGATTTACATGGTATCGTACCTAGCCTGATAGTCACGATCTCGATCCGCTTCCGCTTGCCCACCCCAATGTACCGTTGCTCCTTAGTTTTGCTTAATTAACTTCATAGAAAAACTTATGAAATCACACCCAATCAAGATTTAAGATCGTACGTCGACTCAATGTTATATATCATTACAGTACAAACATTTATTTTGTTATTTATTGATGTTCTTCAATCTTCAGGTTTAGTTGTTGCAATGCTAATAATATACTCGATTTCCTCGGTCACCTCTTTCATTGAAGGCCTATTTTGTCTACGCTCCTCTAAGCACCCAACAGCAAGAAACCCCAATGCTTTCATCGTCTCCAGCTCCAAATTGGTCGCGCCTTTCTTTAGGTTCGGGTCAACCGCATCCAATAACCTCTCCTCTTCGACAACCCGTTTCACATAGATTGCCAAATTCACATCATCCGGAGGTCTGTTAAAATCTATTGCTTTCTGAGATGTCAATAACTCCAACAACACAACTCCAAAACTATAGACATCGCTTTTATCTGTTAACTGATAGTTTCTATAATATTCTGGATCCAAATACCCTAACGTGCCTTGAGCACATGTTGTCACGTGACTCAAATCCGCTTCAGCCAACCGTGACAAACCAAAATCTGCAACCTTTGCATTCAGTTTCTCATCTAGTAAGATGTTGCTAGATTTGACGTCACGGTGGTATATTGGGGGAACTGCAGAGAAATGGAGGTATGCTAGCCCCTCCGCCGTATCACGAGCAATGTTTAGCCGGTGAGTCCAAGTCAAACCACCATTGTGTTGACTTTTTAAGTGGTCCAATAGGGTGCCGTTTGGGATGTACTCGTAAACCAGCAATGGCTGTTCAAGCTCAACACAGCAGCCCAGGAGGCGAACGAGGCCCCTATGGTTAACCTGGCAGAGGATCCGGACCTCGTTGAGAACCTGGTCTGTGCCTTTTGTGTTGCCTACCTTGGCACATTTGACTGCAACCACGGTGGAATCTTCTAGAATGCCTTTATATACTTCACCGAATCCTCCGGTACCTAGAAGGCGGTCTTTTGAGAAGTTATTTGTTGCCTTTTTAATTTCTTTCCCAGTAAAGACTTTAGCCGTTTTTCCGGCACCGGCGTTTAGTATCTTTTCACGCTCACGAGCAAGCCGTGCTTGTGCTTCTTTGTGGTGACGGTGACGTTTGTATAGTAGGAACCCGATTACAACTGCTACAAGTATTGATCCCAGGCCGGAGGTCAAACCTAAACATTTTGAAGGTCAAATAAATGCTACACCAAAATCAAAATTCACACTCGTAATTCAATACTTGATCATCATTGTATATATACATCAAATCATTACCCTTCATTCTATTTTTAGAATTCTTTCCTTAAATATTCTTCTTTTTAAATGATTTACGAATAAGTTATTACTTCGAATATTATTTTTAGGTAATTTAATTTGTTAACATTAAATATTTATTTAAATTATTTAATAGATATTTATGGGGTCTAAGGATGCAGAAGTGGAGAGTGATAGTTAGTTCACAGAAGGCATATGGGCATCCTTCATTTTCACTTGCAGTGAATATCCTAAAGTGGTCTTTTTGATAAAGGGGGAGCCCTATCCAGAGTTGGGTATGGATGTGCAAAGTATCTTTTGAGAGAATTCCTGTTGGAACTTAGTTTGCTAATCTTGTTTTGGGTCTTATTATTTAGTTCATCAAAGTTTTTGGCTTGGTTAATTTGTATGGAAGGATTGTATCGGTCTCAGCATTCTGAAGTTGAAATTAAATATGAACGGAGTGAATTTGCTTGATACTGCTTATAGCATTGCTACACTTATTTGCAGTTTTCATTATTTGATTCATGTTATTTTATCAGCATTCTGAACTTGAAATTGGTTAATGATCTGTTCTAATTTGTATTTTATATGGGGTTATATATTGGATTTAGTAGTTGAATGTGATTATTGATTTCAAGTTGAAATGATCAGTCATAGTGTATGATGTTAAACAATGAGTTTTGAATAATTGATAGGCTCGTTATTATTAAGTAAGAGGGTTCCAGTACTCTGTTAGATAATCAACAGAATTGCCAGCCACTCAATGAGTTTTGAATAATTGATAGGCTTATTTTTAAAACTAGAAAACTGAGTGTAAAAGTAGCTGAGACAGTTCAACGTTATGATACCTTACCTGCTATGAGCGCAGTCCGTTTTGACTCGTTGCAATCCCCTCTGTTCTCACACGTATCATCTGCCAAATAAATTAACACAAATTACATCATAGAATTTTGTTACTTTAAAATTATATTTAGGATTTTAGTACAAAAAAGTCTTAATTTTTAATGGTTTGGTACCCAAATTTTTTTTTTTAAAAAATACCAATCTATAAATTTCCCTTAATTATGATTGTTCCTATGCCTCCTTGAAAGTTAAGACAAATTACCTAAGGCACAAACTCCGTCAATGGCGTCCCAATGCAATCCGGTGTTGCAAAAACACCTACGAGCACCGCCGGTTACTGACGGCCCACAAGTAGAGCTAGCATCACAATCCGCTTGGGTACTACACAAGGGCTCCGGCGGTGACACCCACTGTATCTCCACTCCAGGGGGAGGCCACCTACTCACCGGCAACGAATAATCCAAGTTCACAAAACTTCTATAAGCCTGACACCCACCGTCCCTCACCCGGATTGAGTACATCGTCGATGACCCACCCGACCGAAACGTGCAACAGATCGGGGATTGCCCGCAAGACGCCGCTTCAGCTGAGTTATTTATGTAAGAATGACACAGGCTCGTCGAGGTACAGTTTAACGGTGACCGCAGAAGCGAATCGGAGCAGTTTAGGTACATAATAGTGTTACCACTGGTGATGTTGAACGGCAAGTTGGGGTCCAGCTGGAGACCTTGGGAGGAAACGTCGGCGGTGACGCAGGTGTTGTTATTGTTAAGGAAACTCGATGGTCGGATGACGAACCGTTGGGTGGTTCGAGATATAGAAGAGACTGGGTAGGTGTTATTGAGTGTATCAAAGAATAGCGCACCTGCAGCTGCATCGCACCGGACCCTGTACGACTGGTCGCCGCAACCAGGCGCGGTGCTGAGAGGGTACGGAACTTGAGTGGAGCCACAGTCGGGGCAACGCGTGGCGGAGGAGGCGAAACCGGCGCAGAGTAGCATCAGCACCACGGTGAGCATGATAGCGGAGGTGGATTTGGCCGCCATTTTTGAAAACTTGGAGAAAATGGTTATGGGTTTGATTTTTAAAAAGGTACGAACAGGAAATTTTGATTTATATCGACTTGTTTGCTGTTGTTTCGTTGACATTGTGTGTACAATTCTTAGGGTTGCCTTTGACTATCAACTAGTCAAAGATATAATGTGCATCATCTCAACTACTTTGACTAATATTTATTGTGATGTCAGCGGATAATGTTCACAATTTCTAGAAGATCGAGAAAACATGTTTATGACTGATACATGGTTGATGCTCTGGGTGCATGATATACTACTTTCTATGCATGAGATACAATTGTTTGACGCATAATTTACAAATTTTAATACACCATAGCGTTAGCTTTCCATAACATCGTCTTCCGCTGTGATTGCTACGATACCCATGATATACTCGATCTCCTCACATACTTCCTTCATAGAAGGCCGGTTCTCTCTTCGTTCCTCCAAGCAACTCATCGCGAGGAACCCGAATGCTTTCATAGCATCGATGTCCAATGATGTTGCGTGTTTCTTAAGCATTGGGTCAATAACATCCACTAATCTTTCCTCTTCCACAATTCGCTTGACGTAGGCAACCAAGTTAACATCGTCTGTTGGCCTACCAAAGTCTATAGCTTTTTGAGATGTTAGCATTTCCAACAACAATACTCCAAAACTATAGACGTCACTTTTATCGGTAAGTTGATAGTTCCAATAATAGTCGGGATCTAAGTACCCAAAAGTACCTTGTGCACAAGTTGTCACATGGGTTATATCCGCCTCAGCTAGTCTTGACAAGCCAAAATCTGAGACCTTTGCTTTCATGTTGTTGTCGAGTAATATATTGCTTGACTTTACATCACGATGATAGATTGGTGGTGACGCTGAGAAATGGAGGTATGCTAGCCCCTCAGCGGTGTCATGAGCAATTCTTAGCCTTTGACTCCATGTTAATGGTAGTTTGTTTTGATCATACAAGTGATCAAAGAGGCTTCCGTTTGGAATATACTCGTACACCAAAAATGGTTGTTCGAGTTCCACACAACAACCAAGAAGGTGTACGAGGTTCTTGTGGTTGACTTGGCATAGGATTTTAACCTCATTTAGGACTTGTTCAATGCTTTTGGTGTTCCCAAGCTTGGCACACTTAACGGCAACTGTCGTGCCGTTGTCCATCACGCCTTTGTACACTTCTCCAAAACCTCCAACACCAAGCAGACCGCTTGATGAGAAGTTGTTTGTTGCCCTTTTGATCTCCCTGCTAGTGAAAACCTTGGCTGATTTCCCAATACCACTTGCACATACTATCTTTTCTCGCTCACGAGCAAGGCTTGTTCGTGCTGCTTTTCTTTTTCGACGGCGAAGAAATATCGTCAATGCAAATATGGTTGTTATGAATACTACCCCGCCAATGCATGCTGTAGTGGCAACAAGTGCTGATCGTCTTGCTCTGGCCTTCTTTAAATCTACAACATTACAATTACATACTAAAAGGTAGTAAATCTGACACTAATATGACTTTGGTCCATGTCAAAAGTTAGATACGGAAAATGGTGAAGAGACTCAATGACTTGTGTATATTTGTGGATTTTGCTAAATTACTTCCCTAAAGTTCACACTAAATCCAAGTTAGACGGATTTTAATTTGTGATAATTTGAGACAAAGTCTCATCAAAGAGTATCAAAAATCGTGTTTGTATATTCTATATATACATCATCGAAAATGGAAAGTTACATGATCATCAAAAACTGGTAAGTAAATGCTAATTGTTAAAATTGTTGCAAGTAGTTGTTAACTGCTAAGCGTTGGTGGTTAAGGTTGGTTTATGTTTAACTCCCGCCACGCTAATAGGTCAACTTTCACCAATAGTGAAGTCGTTAAAATAATCGGATATGATAAGCTTTCATCAAATCTGAGCTCGCTATATTGAGGCTAGCTTTTGTTCTAGTTGCTCAAAATCAACCATCATTACTATCAACTTTTTCCTATAGGTTTTAGGGTGCTACCTCAAACCAATGGCTCTGTGCCTTGATTTCGTTAGGGGTGTTGCCCAATTGTCCCTCGTAGTTTTGGGTTCGTAATTTTAGAAAGATTTAAGAGAGCATGCACTCCAAATTACTAATATCCTTGTAACTATGCTAAAATTACTAAAACGTGATACATTGGCACACAACCAAAGTGTGTTAGAAGGCTTGTCCATTCAAAACAAACTACGCATGTGTTAATAAAGAGCTAAGATCATCTTTTACATACCCTTGGTGCACTGTCCGATAGATGCGTCCCACCGGAATTTAGACTTACAAAAACACCTTCGTGTGCCATCATGAGCATCCTTACAAGTGGAGGTTGAGTCGCAATGTAATTGTGTTGTACACAGTGGCTCGGGTGGTGGAGCCCAAACCAGCTCCACAGCTGTATCGGGCCATTTATTAAATGGCAACGAGCTATTTAGATTGACAAAACTTTTGTAAGCCCTACATCTCTGCATGGTAAGCCGAAGTGCATATAAGTTTGTCGTACTGCCTTTATAGTAGGAACAACAACGAGGAGATCGCATGCATACGGACATCTGTGGTGAGTTATTCTCGTAAGCTCGGCAAGGACTAGTTGGAGTGCAATCCATTGAAAGTGATGCCATTGTTTCCGTGCAGTTGAAGAAGATTATGGTATTGTTTAAGGAGATTGTGAAAGGTAAAGAGGGGTCTAGTTGTACGCCTTCGGTGCGAAGATCAGCCGAGGTGCAAGTGTTAGGTAAGAAGGGTGCTTGGGCAATCACTAGCCGCTGGTCTTTTGTGGAGATTGATGTGATAGGGTAAGTGTTATTAAGTGTGTCAAACTTCAATACACCCGTGTCACATCGGATCTTGTAGGACTGGTGGCCACATGTAGATCCAGTGCTAAGCGGATAAGGGACTGGCATTGTTCCATAATTCGGGCAAGGGATAGCTGCAATACAAGTGAAGTAAAGTACCAAAACCGCTATAGGCACCAACATTCTCACAGGCAAATTAAAAGTTTCAACCAATTAAAATGAAGGTGAAAAGAAGTAAAGCAAATAATCCTAGCATATGTAGGATAGAATATTGATATCACAAACATTTCTTAACCGAGTCCTTCATGTGCACGCATTCTTGTCCCCCCACATACACAAATTGGTGTTTACGATGGAAGCAAATCCAAAGCATGTTCAGATCCAAAATATGATTTAGGGATGGATGCTTGTTGTGATCCCGTAACAGTTTAGGAACTAATCTCTATGCATAAAGGTACCAACTAGTCACCAAAAATAAAATATAAAACATATAAAGTTAAAAGATTAAGACGGTATGTTTGGATATTCGAAGTTACAATACCATTTAAGTTTTAAGATAAAAATAATCTACCAAAAATTGACCATTAATGTAATCAAGTCATCTGCCCACGTAAGCACTATGTTCTTGACGTTTCGTTGCCTACATTTCTCAAATCAAACGACTAATTTTTAAATAAAAAAGATTAAAGAACCGAAACCCATTTGTCCTGGGGTTAGTCACATAATGGCCTTGTGGTCAAAGCATAGTGAACCACGATGGAGTCACAATCAGAGCAGCAGGTAGCTGAGCAAACCAAGTAGGCATGTAATGGAAACGAAAACGTCTTCTAAACGTCAAAGCGGTTGAGCTCATGACGAGCTTCATATGATACCCATACGACGTGTCATCCTCATTAGGTGAGACTCGTCGTCCTCATCTCATCATCCCTGCAACAAGCACAGGAAGTTTTCTTTTAAAAAAAATTTCATTTGCCTTTCATGTAAAAGAAACATAAAGGTACAACAACGACAGTTATCATTAGCTAAGTATACGTATTTAGCCATGACAATTACAACTACGGCTATTGAATTGTTGCACTATGCTTGACAAAAACATGCATGTATTTATGCTTATGGACTAATGAGACGTACACCTTAATTTTATCTTTTACATTAAAACTATCAAGAATTAATTCCTACCTGTGGTATATAAATTACCTCCAAATTAAATAATGGTTATGGTTATGGTATATGTGACATCTCAGTCACCGCATGCCTTTTTTGTACGATTTCATGGTGTTTGACTTTGCGAATTGAAGGCTTACTGATCAAACATTCAAACATATTATATTCAACTCTTTAACAACTTTTATTGAAATTAATTGTCAAATGTCAGGGAGTGTCCATATTATCTAGAATAACGATTTGTTAACACGCTTACGATCTGCTCACCTACAACCCTCACTTCAGAGCATACGTACAGCTCCTGATGTACATACAATGTACACCCTTATTGATCATGATGTACAGATCGACATATCACAAACCCTGATAAGATACACTCATGATATACTCGATCTCCTCAGATACGTCCTTCATAGAAGGCCGGTTTTCTCTCCGTTCCTCTAAGCAACTCATTGCAAGGAAACCCAAGGCTTTCATAGCATCTATCTCCAACAACGTAGTGTTTTTCTTAAGCATAGGGTCGATAACATCCACCAATCTCTCCTCGTTCACTATTCGCTTCACATACGCAACCAAGTTCACATCATCCATCGGTCTATCAAAGTCTATAGCTTTTTGACACGTTAGTATCTCTAACAAGAGTACCCCAAAGCTATATACATCACTCTTATCGGTCAACTGATAGTTCCAATAATAATCGGGATCTAGATACCCCAACGTCCCTTGTGCACAAGTCGTCACATGAGTTAAATCCGCATGAGCTAGTCTTGACAAACCAAAATCCCCCACCTTTGCTCTCATATCGAGGTCGAGTAAAATATTGCTAGACTTCACATCACGATGGTAGATAGGGTGGGATGTAGAGAAATGGAGGTATTCAAGCCCTTCCGCGGTGTCCTGAGAAATACCTAGCCGTTGACTCCATGTTAAAGCTTGTTTCTTTTGATCATGCAAGTGATCAAACAGGCTTCCATTTGGAATAAACTCGTACACCAACAACGGTTGTTTTTCTATGCAGCAACCAAGAAGGTGTACGAGGTTCTTGTGGCTGACTTGGCAGAGGATTTTAACCTCGTTCAGGACTTGATCAATGCTTTTTGTGTTGCCAAGCTTGGCACATTTAACAGCCACCGCCGTGCCGCTGTCCAACACTCCTTTATACACTTCACCAAAACCTCCAACACCTAGAAGACCACTTGAGGAGAAGTTTTTTGTTGCCCTTTTGATCTCTTTGCTGGTGAAGATCTTGGCTGATTTCCCACCATCACCTGATGCTACCATCTCTTCACGCTCACGAGCAACGCGTTTTTGTTTTGCTTTGATTCTTTGATGGTGAATAAGTATAGCTGTCGTAGATACAACTGATAAAAGGATTATCACCCCACCGCACATTGTAGTCACCACAAGTATGATTCGCTTTGGTCTGATCCTTACAAGATCTGCATTTAAGCTAATCATCAGTCAATTTGTTCCTTAATGCTAAAGGGTAACTAATTTCACTCTGCAATTATTACCTGAAGCACACTGTCCCGCAATTGCATCCCAGTGGAATCTAGGCTTACAGAAGCACCTTAATGAGCCATCGCTAGCCGGCCGACAAATGGAGGTCGAATCACAACACGCCTGAGTTTTACAAGGTGGTTCCGGTGGCGCAGTCCATGTCAACTCCACAGTAAGCTCAGTACAGTTGATATGGGAGATGGAGAAGGGTAAAGAGGTGTTCAGGTGGATGCCATGGGTTGCACGATCAGCCGTGACACAGGTGTTTGGTGATAGAAGTGATTTCTGGATCACAAGCTGTTGGTTTTTCGGGGAAATTGATATGATTGGATAGGTGTTATTGAGTGTATCAAGCTTCAACACACCCCTGTCACACCGTATCTTGTATGACTGTTGCCCGCAGGTGGGTCCAGTGCTGAGTGGATACGGGACCAGAGTTATTCCACAATTCGAGCAGCGTATAACCTTGGCAGAACTGGCGTACACTAGCACAGTCACCACAACTATCAACATTCTTACTCGCAAGTTTACCGTCATTTTAGTGGAGGTGATAAGAATAAAGAGTGAATCACTCCAGTATTTGTAGGATGGTGATATAGTGAACATGAGCTCTTTCTTACAGTGCATGGTATTATTTCCCCGACTATCATTCATGGGTGCTCTCATTCTTGTCCACCACACATACCGAAAATGGTTAATTTACTACAATGAACACGAGTCCAAATAAATCTAATGATGTCCTCCATTGAATGGAAGCATAGAATGGAAAACCACAAATTAATTCAGATCCCAAAACAACTGGAAGCTAATCTCTGTGTATTGTACAGTGGTAACATGCCAGGCAGCCACAAAAACCACAAAGGAACCCTGGTTAATCTGGATATTACAGTCAAAAGCGCAGATTCATGAACCAAGAAATCCATCAAGTTTTGACACAAACGAGGATCACAAATATTCATAATGTGGACGGTCCATATAAAAAGATGATACACCTATACACTCGTATATATTATATATGTGTATTATATATAGCAATTAGCAGTTGAGAAACAACCAAGAGAAACATTTATGTTTATTTTGCTAAGAAATATTATATTATTATATTGTGACCAGTAAATACTTTGATATGAAGGAAAAGGAACCTGATAATTCTTGTTGACTTTTATGTTGAGGTTGACATGGAGATGACAGTTCTTGCGTATGTTTGTTTCTATATTTCCATTTGTCATTCGATGTGAATGGCTACGATTGCGATAAGCATTTGGCTCACTTTCATCGACATCTGACTCACTTTCATCGACATCTGACCTATAGGTATTACAAACAGTAAAAGTGAAAGTATGAAGTAAACTTGCGTAATCGATGATAAACAAAAATTTTAATTTTTCTATCATTACTTGAATACAATTAATGTAGATTGACCTTTAGACTAACTGTAGACTCCTAAATTGTCACATTCACATCAAATGGTTTAGACAAACCATTGTACACGATACTTCTTTTTTTGTTATGTTTCTTAGATGTAACACAAGCCTGAAACACCAAACATTTGATCATCCGATCAGTTTCATGCTTTCGTTTGCCTCTCATTTTTTTGTCAAAATCATTAACCTGTTAACTATGGAATAGATTTCAAATATTTCCAACATATGGATTATTGCTTTCAGTTAATATGAGTCATTGTAATAGCCATAATTGATCATAGACAGAAAGTGAATTAGCAATTTTCTTGAAACAAAAACAAAGAAAATTAAATTTAAGCATAGAACTTAGTATTACCTGTAAGTGTAATAAGTTAGGTAGGTATAAACCATAGCGGAAGCTGAAAACAAGTGTATAAGGCTGTGAGTTTTAACATATTACATGCACAGGTAAGCATGAACATGAAACAGAGAAAAATAAACAAAATCTAAAAGACTTGTGTTCATTGAGTCATAAACATATTATTGATTTTTATTCTGCATCTAAAACATGTCTAAAACCTTCTATCATAATAATTATATGAATAGCTCTCATCTTAGATGAAATCAGTATAAGTGATTTTTATCAGTATGTAGTAACTGATTTAGTGATGAGACATGACGGAATTGAAACCAAGTACATAACTTGAAATTACTAATTGAATTAGTAATGGAAATGACAAAATCCAACCCAATTACATAACCTGAAGTTATTATTACTAACAATACAGTGGAGAAAAATATTCATTGAACAAGAACCTAAACCAAATAAAAGTTAGCTGCATTTTTGGCCTAGACGGTGGTGGGAGGAAAACAAAATATTATGCAAGAACCTAGAGTAAGTCAAGAGCAAAAGGAGTAATTGAGTTCTTTATGGTCTATATTGTCCTAAAAAATAAAATTGTGTGTGCAAGCAATACCAGCAATTTCTGAAGAACATGATTGGAATAGGCGAATGGTAGGATGAAGAACTGAAGTTAATTCCAGAAGAAGATGAAAATCATGGAGATCAACCCATAGGATTTTTTAGACCATACAGGGAACATATGAACAATCTAAGCAACCTTAAGCAAAAAAAAAAGTGCTTACCTGCGATGTCTTCACATCAGGAGAGAAGAGTTTATTAGAAGATGGTCAAAGAAGGCAGGTAAATACTAAATAACAGCTGAAGAAGATAAAAAAAAGTTGTAAGAGGTTGCAGAAGAAAGTCGGCACGAAGAGAGAAGGCTGGAAATGAACAAATGAAAGGTGTAATAACACATGAGAGCTTCTAGAAGTGAGCAGTATGAAAAGGCAATTTCAACCTGACACCTCATTCATGAGAATTGTATATATTGATAATATGAGAATCACTTCCACTCCTACAATCAAGAAACCTTACAAGTTTTAAAGAATGATGATCACATATCTGCATACATTGTACATGAAAGCAGACTAATTTATGTACATATGCATACACATGTACTCCTCTCAATGAAAGAGCAACTGCTGAACTGATAAGTGTGTGTCACCAGCCACATGCAACAACTCTCTCTCGGGACACAACCCAACATTTAGTGTTACCTGAGATGGAATACCGAACTGCAATGTTTACAACAAGTCGAGAAATTGTTATCCCCGGGATAAAGTGAACTCTGGTTAGAGCAACGGGTATGTTCATAGAAATGAAAGCAAAAATCAGTAAATTTAAACCATTTGAATTTTGAAATTTCATCTAAAGGGTCCTGTTTAAAGCTATATAAGAATTCTAATGTCACAAATAAAAATATAGAACAGTATGCCGCGGCAATACATACCCATAACAACAGTACTGTCTCGGCCCACACGATACAACTCTTGCCTGTTTGTATTCCAGACTAGGAACATTCAAAAGCCTTGGCAAAGTCTGACAACAAATCACAGATTGACATGTATAGAACATGCGCAATTCAAAATTTTCAGAATACTTAAGAGGGACATTACCTCAGCTTGATCGGTTCCAGTACCCAGTTGGCCAAATTGATTCCCACCAAAATCATACACATCACATAACCATCACCTGAAATGCAGATTGTATGCCAGAGACTTGCAGCAATGCTGTCTATTTGAATGCCCAGTAATGATGATGCACACACCCACGCTACACCAAGACAAACCACAGCTACTCGATTTGTCACAGTCATCTTAATTTTGTTGATTCTTTGATCTTTCCCTCTAATAAATTGCAACAGAAAAATGTACTGAAGAGAAGATCTTTAGAAGAGTTGACGCTAGTTGGTAGGTACAGGTAACACTAAAATGCAGGAGGTGCAAAGATTTTGATTTGCAAGCACTGTAATGTCAAATAGACAAGCTCCTAAACTAGAATCCGTACCCATTTTTGGGCTCCAGGGAGGAAAATCCGAAATCAGATGATGTCCCATTTTGATTAAAGATTGGGATAAAGCACCAAAGACTTTTGAATAAGGTAAAACAAGCCGAAAGTGAAGGAGTTTCAAGTCATTGAAAAGTTCAGCAACTTCGAAAAATGCTCTGAGCGAAACCATCAAAGGTGTCCAAAAGCAGTTATATAAAGGAGGCGGACATGGTGGTAGTATGGTGGTGGTAATAGTCGCATGGTAGAGGGTGGTAGTGATTGACGGTGAACACACACTTGAAACTATGGCTATGTTGGTGGCTATAATGATGTTTATGTGTGGGGGGCAATGGTGGGGTGGCAGTTGGTGGAAATGATGATGTCGGTGATAGTCCTAAGTGATTAGGGTTTTACACATTATCCATTCACTCCCCTGCCATCTTTATTCCAAGCCCTAAATGATTAGGGTCTTCCACTATATCTGGTCACAACTTGAATACCGCCTCTATTTCATGCAACCTTCAACGATTAGTGTTTTTCACTCCCGTGATGTAACATCCTTAAATCGGGCCTATTCGTGCGCTTCATTTGGTATGTGAATTTATTTAAATGAATTAAATAAGAATATATTTATAAGTATTAATAGAAAATATGTTATTGGCCAGTTAAATGTGGTTTTAAAAATAGTAATAAAAGTAGATAAGATTAATAAAATATTAACTGGTTTCAAACGAGGATTCCGAAAATATCCTCGTTAGTTGAAACGGTTAATCGGGTGTCGTGTTGTATGTTAAAAAGGGGAACAAAATACCCCAAGTGGATAATAGAGAACCCAAGGTCGGTCCTCTTATTACCACTTCACTGTACACACACACACTCACGAAGAAACACACACACACCTCACCTCTTGTTCTCCCATTGTGTTCTTGAAGCAAATTTAATCCAAGATCAAGATCAAGGCTGGAATCAAGCTCTAATCAAGTCCCTAATCTGTTCTTAGCATCATCTTCATCATCTTCCTCATTCCTTGTAAGCTTCTTCATCTTGTTCTTCATTTTTAGAATTTAGGTCAAAATGGGGCAAACGAATTTAGCTAATAAAGCTTAGATTTTTGGATTGCAATCTGTTCTAGGATCATTTGTAAGTTGTTTGGAACTGATTTTATGAATTATAGAAGCTATCTTGAAGGAATTTCTTGAATTTGACCAAATGGGTCTTTAATGGTGATTTGATGATTCAAACTTGAATCATATGTTAAAACATGTTATGTTAATGTTTATAGACTCCTACTAATGCCCCAAACTTAGTGTATAACCTGGAAATAATTAAGAGAATGTTGAAATTGGGTTTGGATGGGAAATACAGCAGAACAGAGCTGCTGTTCGTGCCTCTGGACTGAGTTCACGGCGTGAACTGCAAGTAGTTCACGGCGTGAACTGCACTGCAGTGTACTGTTTTGCTGTTCTTCAATGGTTTAGGTACATGGAATATTATTAGAACATTTTTAGCACTTTAAGGGATGTTTGGGGGTTAAAACTAGTATAGTAGTAGTACATGTATATGATATATGGTAATCTAAATGAACTTGTATGTATACAATAGGTAATTAAGCAAACGAGGAGAGCCGAATACATATTTGTGTTATTTTAAGCACCAAGGTGAGTACCGGCTTCTATGAGTTCAATAAAGGAAGATTTGAATGCTAATTGAGTTAAATGAATATGGTATGCTATTTATTGCACATAGAATTGTATGTATATGCAAATAAGATTAATGACTTGATAAATGATATGCTA
>JAUEJL010071083.1:0-16589 GCA_032274825.1 Drosophyllum lusitanicum | reverse complement strand
CATGATTAGCCTTAATCATAGGCTTATATACTCCATGAGTATATTTACAATTAAGACCCTCTAGTTTGTAATTAATAAAAACTTCACTCAAAATGTATTCTTCTATTCTATACAATTAATAAACCTAACACTAAATCTTGATAAAAGTGCAATTAATCATATGGAGGTTTGTTTAAATGTTACGAGGGATCATTAGAATCAAGAATCGTTTAATTTGACTGACTTTTGATTGGGATTCGATTGGGCTAGATCAACTGAGTTGAGGGTAATCGTAAATGTTCTTCAAGGAATCATAAATTATGTAGGGGTTTGGCCAAACTGTGGGAATCACAAATTAGTAGGGGTTTGGCCAAACTGTGGGAATCACAAATTGGACTAGAGACTATAATTGAAAATCCATGATGATAATCTAAATCGTAAATCAAGCTTCATGCCTTAATCGAAAATCAAGGGACAAGACAGAATCGAAAACCTTGTAGACCATCAGAATCGTAAATCTTGGGAGGTGAGAGCTAGTCGCAAATTTCATACGTTAAGACCCAAGTTGCAAATTGTAATAATGTGTGATCATAAATCAGATGTGAATCAAAAACCATGAGGGAATATGAATCGTGAATTGGAACTAGCTGCAAATTGAAAAGGTGACAAGACTTGTGTTAATCGAAAACCTTAAAGGCGTGGGTCGTAAAATCAAAAAAAGAGAATCGTAGTTCATAAGTAAGGGGATAGAAAATTATAACTTCTAGACAATCGTAAATTACATGTATATGTATGATGATCACAAATCGGTTGAGTGAGGGATTACCAAGGACCCTCGTAATGTGATAGCAAGTATAGGGATCGAGTATGATTTAGAGTAATATCTTATCATGTGGAAACTCTTTTATTGTAGGTGACAATTGATAGACTAGAATCTCTTAAATATTAGTGCTTTGTCATTCTAATTTTTCTGTGAACAAGTGATTTGCACTAACTTACTCGGTATACTAGTGTGAAAATGTGCTTATGTAAGTATTTAATGTGTTGTTGATGTGAAGTGAAGGGTTGTGTAAATGGAGTGAAAACACAACTCGGACACAGATGAGACGTAAAACCCTTGCATGCCTTGGGTAGTCATCTGTGGTCCTAAAGAGACTTAAAACCCTGAGGTTCCTTGAGTAGTTATAAAGAGTGAAATCTTCATCAGTGCACTGTTTTGGTATTATGTGAAATTATTGATGTGAATCATATGTGAATGTGGTAACTTGTGCATACCTAGTGTGGTGTGTAAGTTGGTGTGCTTGCTAAGTTTTATGCTTATTGTTATATGTTTAATTTTTTAAGTGGATAGTAAGAGGGCTCCGGCATAGTGAATATGGCTCATAGACAGAATGTTTTTGCACAATTTTATATCAAGCAGTCTCAAATGTTTACTTTCAAATTTTGGGTAATTATGAATTATAATAAGGCGTGTAGTTCGGGTGCGGACCTCGTCTTCAACTTTGTGTAAATGGATGTTTACTTTTACTCTGATATTTGTTTTTAAAAAATTCCGGGACATTACAAATGACAAAGTAAGTATATTATAGTGGTGATAGAAGGTAAATAGGCAAATATTGATAGAGTATGTCAAGGGAGTGCACCTTGAAGAACAACTATTAGTAGCATTATATATTGTCTAAGGATAACCATCATGCATGGATCTAGGAGGGAGCTATCATGGGGCACGTTCACTAGGTTAGTAGGGAATAACCGCATAAAGATGGGGTCAAGTGGATAATCGCCGTTGATTTCTTCCGATCGGAGCATGTCTTTCTATTGACATATGTAAACACATATCATTTCCATTACCTTCTTTGTTTGATTTTCATTACTTCTCTTTCTTTGCTATTATTGTTTTCTATTATGGAGATTTAAATAACTAGAGTTATGTAAAATTCTAGAAAAACTTGGCTTAAATGTAGAAGATAGAGCTGGTCGATTTTGTTACAAGACTTTTTAAGATTAAGTTGAATAATTTAATCACTTCTATAAAAGAAAATATATTCTTGAAAGAGTCAACGGATGTACTTCATTTAAACTATATTTACTTACTTATGTATATGTATTTATCTTATGAAAGTTCTTAATAATCTAATTTTTATTTAATCTATTTTTATTGTAGTTTTTTATAATGTTGAATTGCAAATGAGAGGTCTCTTTCACACACACATATTTGTCTTTTCTTCCATAAAGATGATAAATTATAGAATCCAAAAGAGTAAATGATTAAACTTTTTAAAAAGTTTCCTAAAGAATTTAATGATTAGACTCATACATTGTGATTTCTTGATTAAAGAGTGATAATGATTTAAAAGTGTTAATTTGCGATCAAGAAGACAACGATTTAAAAGTGTTAATTTGCGATCAAGAAGACAACCCTATAAATAAAACAATGAATGTTGTTTATTGACAGGTTCTAAAAAAATTAATGATGGTGTTATGTATAAATTTCTAATTTCTAAATAGATTAACCTCTTTTAATAAATTTTATATCCCAATGTATGTTTTAAAATTATACATTTTACTATATATGTTAGTGCTCTTTAACGCTATAAACATTTAAAATATACTTTAACTACGGGGTGTTAAACTAGTATTTTATTATTGATGTAGTCTAAGATCTAATAGATTTATTCCTAAAATAATGTAGTAGATAAGAACTTTGATATAGAGAATAGTTTAACGCAAATTAAATTGATTTAAAGTCAAAATCTGAGTTTCACTTTTGAACAAATTAATGATTAGCATTTAATTTTGATTAAATGAAAGGTTATGATCCTCTAATTAAATTGACGAATGTTAGTTTTTTTATTTATATTAAGATATTATTACTGAAAATTTCTATAGGAGTTAATTGTTTTATAGTAAGGTCACAGCCATAAAACTTCACAAGTCAAAAAGCTATTATGTGATCGATATTATGCTTTAAGATAAGAACGAGCATATGTTTGTTAGTTAATAAAACTAGTTGTCAAAGAGAAAGCAGATGTATATAATATATTTACTTAATAGAAAGGCTTCAATCAAAAACCCAATATTACAAAGTAGCAATAGACTACTATTATTTATATCGAAAGTATTGTGAAACGATCTAGTTTCTCCTCCTGTTACTTAGTGGCCGTACCCATCTATCCTTCCTCAACCCAAACTGTTCGACTAACCAATCACTATACCTTGCATATAAAATGTTTCCAAAAACAATTCCAACTATGAGTCCACTTCCGACTCCTAAGAATATAAGGACCCAATCAATTCTTTCACTTGGGAGGAGGGACTCGTGTTGACTTCTTGTTGGTGGAGATGTTGTTGCTTTTGAACTTTCACAATCATTGGATAACGGCAGTCCACAAAGTCCGGGATTTCCTAGGTAAGAGCTATTATCAAATGTATTAAACTGTTTTCCTTGAGGTATGTGGCGATTGAGATGATTGAACGACACATTGAAAATGGCAAGGTAGCCAAGTTGCAACAACTCTTGAGGAATTTCTCCAGATAACCCGTTTCGTGAGAGATCCAAAGATTCAAGATTCTTTAGTTTCCCCAAAGATGGAAGAATATGACCAGTAAGATGGTTATTGGAAAGATTAAGAGATTCAAGCCCTCGAAGATCTTCAAGTGACTGTGGGATCTCTCCCACAAAGTTGTTACAAGACAGATCAATAGCTATGAATATGTTTAGAATTTTCTCATACTCCCTTTTGAAACCTTTGTTTGTTAATGTCATTGAATATGGATGCATGTTAGGGTAAATAACCAAATTAGAGTTTCCTAAATTTAAGGAAATCGGGAATCCCATGGCAGATGCTTCACCAGAATAAGCAGATTTCATTGCATTACAATTTTGAAAGGACGTCTTAGGAAACCATCCACTGAAGCTGTTGTTTGAGAGGTCTAAGATCCGTAACTTGAGGAAATGTGAGCTAGTAGTTAAGAGACCTTGAATTTCACCATAAAACTTGTTAGACCGCAAAATCAGAACTTGCAGCTCCACAAGATTTCTCAACCAAAAGGGAAATTTTCCATGAAAGGAGTTATCTCCAAGAGATATAAATTGTAGATTGGTACAGTTAGCCAACGATTTTGACACTTTACCTGTAAATCGATTTTCACTCAAATCTATCTCCTTCAATGGACTTCCATGTGTAAAAGTATTCATCATTCGGCCATAAAAGTTATTTCGTTTTAGATTCAAAACCGACAACGATTTGCTTAACTTTCCTAAACATGTAGGAAGGGTTCCGATCATGTGGTTAGAAGACAAATCTAAATATTGAAGGGATTTCAATTCGCATATCAATGATGGTATTTCTCCTGTGAAGTCGTTATTTGAGACATCATAAACAACCATGGTTTGTGGTGGAATTGGTAGTCGTCCATGTATCTGGTTATTGCTAATGCAGAATAATACCAAATTCACCCATGGGAGAAAATGGGGAGGTTGATGAAAGCCTGTGATGAAGTTGCCTGAAAGGTCAATCAACTGTAATGTTTCTAGGCTATAATTCCAAAGCCATGTTGGTACAAGGCCTTCAATTTTGTTATCATACAGACTTAACACCTCTATTTTCTTTTGAAAACGCAAAAAAGCAGGGAATTCCTTCAAGTTACATGATGAGAGTCCTAACCAATTCAATTCTGGAAGGGTTCCAGCTGTGTAGTTGTTGGTGGCAAGACATGATATTCTATTTCTAGATAAGACCAATACTTTAAGCTTGTTGAATCCTACGAAGGTGTCTAGGTCTACTGTGCCATTAAATTTGTTATCACCTAGGTTAAGATGTACGAGACTTTTGAAATTGGAAAATGAACTTGAAATTGTCCCCTGCAATTGATTGAATGAAAGGTCTAAAAATGTTAGTGTGGTGAGGTTTATAAAAGAAGATGGGATTTGACCAAAAATAAAATTTCCATTCATTCTAGCAACACTAAGTTTTGTAAGGTTTGAGAATGAGGATGGGATTTCATCATATATGTTCATATAATCTAAATATAGTTCGTTAAGGTTAGTCAGTTTACTAAGGCAATCGAGCAGTCTCCCCTTGTCGAAATTGTTATCATTTAGTTTCAAGACATCAAGTTTTGTGAGGTTAAAGACTGAACCTGGAATGCGCCCAGAGAAAGAACAATTACCAAGGGCCAAGTATACCAAATGGTTTAGTTTGCCTATGGATTTTGTTATAGTCCCTCCAAAACCTGTTGTATACACATTCAGGTACTCAATTAAGGTGGTGTTATGAAATTCAGGTAAGGAACCAACCAGTTTGGTATTGTTTGTCAAGCTAATATAATTTAGCTTTGGTAACTGGAATATTGCTGATGGAAATTCATCTTGAAGCTGACAATCTCCTAGACTGATTAACCTTAAAGAAGAAATATTGGCCAAGAAATGAGGTACGGAAGAACTAACGCCAACCCTAGAGAGATCGAGTTCTTCGAGTCTTGTCATGTTTCGCAGCATATATTCAAGGCTTGGTCTTCCAGGCTTTAGTGAATTTAATGACAGATCTAACAAAGACAGTTGCACCAATTGTGAGATTTCACTCGGGATTTGGCCACTGAATCCAGAATCAGAGAGAGCGAGGATTCTCAATTGCTTTAGACGAACAATCTCATATGGGATTTGAGATTCAACAAAGTTGTTCATCGAGAGGTTGAGCATCCGAAGATGAACAAGGTTAAAGAGGGTACTATTGGAGTTGATAGGTCCATGGAGAGAGCTTTGGCTCAAGTCAAGCCCGATCACATGACCCTTATTGCTACATACCACACCATTCCAGAAGCAACAATCAGAATCATCATGATCCGATGCATTGCGTGGGATCTGTCAACTCGAGAGCTGGTTTAAAGGCTGTATTCATTGTATTTTTGAGGGTACAAGAAGCCTTAATTTATAGGCAAAGAACAACAAAGGAAACACTGATAATTATGACAAAAGAATCAAACTAAAAAAAGGGAGATGATGAGAATCCCCTAACAGATCATTTCTAATTTTAACACTCCCCCTCAAGTTGAATAGTGGAATCTCCGAAATTCAACTTGGTTAGGCATCTGTTGAAGATTCTCCCATCCACAGCTTTTGTAAGGATATCGGCCAACTGATCTTCGGATCTTACGAATGGTAGACTCACATTTCCTGCATCGAGATTCTCTTTGATAAAATGCCGGTCCACCTCGATATGCTTGGTTCGATCATGTTGAACTGGGTTTTCTGAAATCTGAATAGCAGCTTTATTATCACACATGATTTCACTTGCCTTCTCCAAATTGACACCAATTTCGGTTAGCAACTTTCGTATCCACAAAATTTCTGCTAACCCTCGAGCTATTCCTCTGAATTCAGCTTCGGCACTTGACAGTGCGACTACCTTTTGTTTTTTACACTTCCAAGTTACTAGATTTCCCCCAACTAAAGTAAAGTAACCTGAAGTTGATCTTCGATCCCCTATATCTCCTGCCCAGTCGGCATCGGTATATATTCGAGTTTCAAGGTTACGGTTTGGTTTAAACAATATCCCATGACCAGCCGTTCTTTTGAGATATCTGATAATTCTCGAGACTGCATCCATATGGGAAACTTGGGGCTGGTGCATAAATTTACTAACAACACTTACAGCATAGGCTATGTCCGGACGAGTGTGTGTGAGGTATATTAGTTTTCCCACCAACTTTTGATACCTTTCTTTGTCTGCTAATTCTGCTCCTTCTTCCATGTGGAGTTTGTGATTAGGTGACATTGGGGTTTCCACAGGTTTGCAGTCGATCATACCTGTCTCTGCTAGAAGATCCAGAACATACTTCTTTTGGCAAATAAAGATTCCCTGAGCGGATCTCAGAACTTCTATTCCAAGGAAATACTTTAGTCTCCCCAAGTCTTTCATTTCGAACTCTGTTAAAAGATTTTTTCTTAAATTGGCTATTTCTTCCTTGTCGTTTCCTGTGATAATCATATCATCAACATAGATGATTAGACATGTTACGAGATCATTGCGTCGTTTGAGAAACAATGTATGGTCAGAGTTGCTTTGTTGGAACCCATACTTTCTCATCACTGTGGTAAACCTGCCGAACCAAGCCCGAGGGGATTGCTTTAATCCGTAAAGAGATTTCTTTAGGCGACAGACCTCTCTAGGTTTAAAGTCATTCGAGAATCCGGGGGGTGCTTCCATATAAACTTCTTCTTTTAGCTCTCCGTGAAGAAATGCATTCTTCACATCGAACTGATGAAGAGGCCAATCTTTATTTGCTGCAACGGAGAAGAGGACCCTGATAATATCAAACTTTGCAACTGGGGAGAAGGTTTCAGCGTAATCAATTCCATAAGTTTGAGTGTACCCTTTTGCTACCAATCTTGCTTTATACCTTTCCACAGAGCCATCTGGTTTGTGCTAGACTGTAAATACCCATCGACATCCTACTGGTTTCTTGTTTTCAGGGAGAGTGCACTTTTCCCACGTGTTGTTTTTCTCCGATGCCTCCATTTCGGCTACCATAGCTTTCTTCTAGTTCTCCTTTTTTAGAGCCTCTTCTATATTTTTTGGTGTTTCCTCCGTGTAGATTGATGTCATAAAAGATTTGGCTTCTTCAGTCAAATTTCCCATGACATGATTGGCTATAGGATACTTGGATCCTCGAGCCTCTTTTCCTGGGGAGTATCTTTTTGGAGGGACTCCTCTGTTTGTTCTTGGAGGAAGTTCATATCTCTCTTGTTTTTCAACCGGTTCTTCTTGTGCTCGTAGCTCCTCCTGTTCTGTATAATCCTCATGACTAGAAGCAGAGGAATCAAAAGATTCATTAGAATCAGAGGGCTCAACATTAATAGATTCATTAGGATCATAGGACTCAACAGAACCAACAGTTTCATGATCAGAGGATTGAGTGGAGTGATTACTTACCTCGGATGGCAGGTTAGGAGGATCTGGGGAAGTGGCACTTTTCTTCTCTTCTGGTGACTCAACCCCAATGCTATTACCGGGACTCCCATACTCCATCCAACTTAAAGAATCTGATATTGACTCTCTCTCCCTCTGACCACTATGTTGGGAAGTGTAATAATACTCGGTTTCAAGGAAATCACAGTTCATTGAAGTAAACATGTGACGAGTTGTTGGATCATAACACCTGTATCCTTTTTGATTTTTACCATAACCAACGAAGACACACTTCACTGCACAAGGGTAGAGTTTGTTTCTTTCGTTTTTTGGGAATGTGGACAAACACCAAACACCCAAATATTCGTGGTTCAAGTGTGAAAATAGGTGGGATTTTGAAACATTCAGATAGAATTTTGACCGGAGTTGCAAGTTTGAGAATTTTTGTTGGAAGCCTGTTAGCGAGGTATGTAGCTGTAGCGAGGGCTTCTGGCCAAAACAATTTTGGGACTTGTGACTCGATAAGGAGGGCACGAGTCATTTCTAACAAGAGTCGGTTTTTTCGCTCAGCCACTCCGTTTTGCTCAGGGGTATGTGGACAGGTGGTTTGGTGAATAATCCCTTTGGTTTCAAAGAAGTGTTTCATAGCGTTATTGACAAATTCTCCTTCATTATCGGATCGGAGAATTCGTATATTCTTTTGGAACTGAGTTTGAATCATGTTATAAAACACAAAGAATTTGTCACACACTTCAGATTTGTTTTTAAGAAAATAAACCCATGTCATCCGTGTGCAATCATCAATAAAGGTCACAAAATACCGAAAATTTTGTCCTCCACAAACTGGAGCGGGCCCCCACACATCAGAATGAATTAAAGAAAACGGTAATTCAACTCTGGTATTATTTGGTTTAAACGGTTGTCTATGACTTTTGGCAAATACGCAAGTTTCACAATTTAATGTACCACTAGACGGAAATAATTTTGGAAACAAAATATGGAGATAACCCGTAGATGGATGTCCCAATCTTCTATGCCACAACCAAGCATCTCGATTATTCGTTCCGTGAGCTAGCATTGCATTTCCATGTTGAGTCACCTCATCCACATAGTATAGCCCTTGTCTTTCAGTGCCACGCCTAATAATCGCTCCCGTCCTGATATCCTGTAAGATACAAAAGGTAGGGTGCATAATAACCGTACAATTTAATTCTTTCGTAACATGACTTATAGATAACAACTTCTGAGAAAGTGAGGGGACATAAAGACAATTTGATAATTTTAATTTCGGAGAAATTTCAATAGTCCCCCCCCCCCCGTTCGACACTCATACTACCTCCATTGGCTGTACGAATATAAGTTTTTTTCGTTTTAGAAAACGAAACAAAATCAGATAAATCATACTTCATTGTGTCAGTGGCCCCACAATCAAAGATCCATGAAAAATCCTTTTTACTATGATTGTTTGCAATATAAGTCTTTCTTTCTTTATTATTTCCTTTACCTTTTTTCAGATCATGAAATGGTTCAAAACAGGAGCTAGGGCTGGATGATATATTACCCACGTTACCTTCTTCCTCTATTTCCCCATCTCTGATATTCTCCAAACAAGCTTCTGCAATACCACCGAAGCCTACCCCATTTCCGGTAGAAGTTCCGCTCCCCACGGCGGCAGAGGCTTTTCTTTCTGATCTATCCCCTTTGTTGCTTTTTTTTATGGCCATCGTTCCACCATTCGGGATATCCTACGATTTTGAAGCACTGTTCTTTCGTATGTTTGGACATCCCACAGTGAGAGCACTTCAGGTTCGTCTTATCTTCTTTTGGGTACGGTCGGCGGTTGCCCTTCGCAGCGAAGCCAGTCCCGTTAGGGTTTCCTGGTTCGGCGGCGAGGAGGCCGGCTGCAACCCCCGTCGGTTCTGACACACCTCCCAAGATGGTTTGGTGTGCTTCTTCTTTTCGAGTAGTAGCATATGCTACTTCGGGTGATGGTAATGGATCAAGCCGTAGTATTTCTCGTTTAATCGGGTCATATTTTCGATTTAATGCATTTAGGAATTGGAAGAGTTTTGTATCTGACCTTATTTTGGCATATGATTTTATGTCCTCTGGACATTTCATTGGGTTTGGATCTGCTCTTTCGATTTCTCCCCATGTGCCTTGTAATGCCATCCAGAGATTTTCCAAAGGCATCTCGTTCTGTTTTATTTCGTTGGCTTTGACATGTAGGTTGAAGATCTGCAACTTGTCTTTCCCACTGCTATACGTGACCACCAAGGCATCCCATAACATCTTTGCTGTGGGAAACTCGGTTAGGTTGCTGGCTAGGGCTGGTTCAATGTTTTGTATAAGCCATGAGAAGACAACCAGGTCATCTTGTTCCCACTGCTCGAATTTGCTATCATCTTGATCTGGTGGATTCGAGGTTAGGTGTTCTAACAAAGCTTTTGATTTCCCTCCTATGGCAACCCGAATCATTCGGGTCCATAATGCATAATTTTGACTATTGAGTTTAAGGTTTATTTGAAGGTTGTCGGATAATTTGGGGTGTTGGGTTACTGGATTGAAACCAGTTTTGAGAAGGTTGGCAATTTGTTTTGATAATTCTGAACTGGAACTACTGTCGTTATCCTCTGACATGGTAGTTCAGTTTTTGAATAATGGAAATAATGGGTACGTGATGAGCAGGATTTGGTTTAGAACATGAAACCATGCTCTGATACCATGTTAACTCGAGAGCTGGTTTAAAGGCTGTATATTGATTATTTTTTTGAGGGTACAAGAAGCCTTAATTTATAGGCAAAGAACAACAAAGGAAACACTGATAATTATGACAAGAGAATCAAACTAAAAAACGGGAGATGATGAGAATCCCCTGATCCCCTCAATCACCTTAATTAACAGATTATTTCTAATTAAACATTTCTAATTTTAACATATCTCTGATTTAAAGTGTTTATTAGTGTAACATCTGACATAGTTATTACTAAAAGCATATATTTACAGTTTTGAAAATTGAGGTAATTTATAAAAAAAAGAAGATATATATATATATATATATAAATAAGCCTGAAAGAGTATGACAAGATATGTCTCAAATTAAAAAGTATATAATGATGGCTTTTCATATAGTTGTTTAATAAAAGTTTATAATTGTGGGCGAAAGAAAATGACAAGATTTGGGATATCATTTAGAGGTATCGTTAAGACTTTGAACGTCGTACAGTGAAGAATAAGTAAACATGCGAAGGGATAGGAAAAAGGACACTCTTGAAAAAAAAAGTAAACATGCGAAGGGATAGGAAAAAGGACACTCTTGGAAAAAAAAGTAAAAAAACATAGGGTATATTTGGTATAAAGCTTTTTTTTGATTTAGTAGCCTTTTGTTTTGAAAGAAAAAATAATAAGTTATGTTCAGATGAAAAAGCTGAAAGTTTTATTTTTAACAAAAAACTCTAAAACAAAAAGCTTTTTGAAGTAGCTTTTAAACTAGTTAAAAGCTTTTTATATACCAAATTACCTAAATACCCTTTATTTATTGTTTTATAATTTATCCTATTTTTATAATTTGTCTTTTTTTGTCATTTTATACTATTCAGCTCCAGCTACCAGCTGATTTGCCAAACATATATATAACAAAAATATACAGCTTCCAGCTCCAGCTATCAGCTACGAGCTTCCAACTACAACTACCAGCTATTTCCGTCAAAAATACCCATATTTCAAACAATTATTAGTTTAAGTCTTGATAAGTTGATAATGGGCCGAGGTAAAAAAAATATTAAACTTTATTTTAAAATTGGTGGAGCGATCACTTGTATCACTTCTCAATCACTCCTTGTATAAACATTACAACTTTATAGCACCAGAACTATTTAAGGATCCAATACCACTTCAAATATTATCTCAACGTTATATTATTTCCTCTTCTCCACTACGATCACTTTAAGAGTTCCCTATAGTGGCCAATTGTCACCTCAAACCCAATTTTTTCCTTGCCTTATTGTTAGAGTGAGTGAGAGAGAGAGAGACTCCCCACAACACCAACACCAACCATGCCGTCAAGTGGCACCCTAAATGACAAGGTGGTACCATCAAAGCCCACCTTGAGTTGCTCTTACACTTTAATCCACCGTATGTCATTTTTACTACACTAAATTCTCAGACTCATATACTTTATTTAATTTCACAATTATAAAGAAACAGAGTAAATAAATAGAATTAGATGAATTAAAAAATTAAATTAATTAAGAAAATTAAATTATTTAAAAAATACATTAAAAGTAGTAATACATAATGTAATTCCTTATTTCGACGACGATGTCTTTCGTATTTCTCAGCAAATATTTGTTGAACTAGTCGCGGAGGATTTATGTGGTTTTCAACATTTAATATCACATATCACTCGTCTTTATAATCATATTATTCAATATGATGCAAGAGCGCATAAATCTTTTTATTTTCTTCGATCTCTAAGGTCTTGCAAATGTCTTCACAATTGCTTAACGAGTTTGGAGGACTTTGAGTGCTCTTCAACATCTTTTCTTGTACTTTCTTATTCTCTCTTAAACTTTATTCATTTGTCGTCTACTGAAATGAGAAACCTTTGTCAGACATAGCCTGGTGTGCTATATATCGTCAGCAAGATAGTATCCCTTCGTTTAAGTCATTTTGTTCACGTGAATGGACACTCGAGAGAGTTGTTAGCAAGAAATTCACGATGACGATTGGTTAAGAATATTTATGTTATTTTTAGACCATGCAACACACACACACAAAATGCCAAATCAATGGTCAATATGAGCAATGATTGTCGGCCATCATTGGTTAAAATTAGTATATTGACCTTTTCACATTCGGGCAATTTCTCCCTTTTTATGAAGACATATATAATGCTTGGGAACCCTCAATATTGATATATGCTTGATATGGTCACTAGATGTCGTCAAAGGGTGGTTTTCTCAAATGTTGGCTCTAAGACATTTGTAAGTATTCATCAAAAGCGTTTGGAGCACCTTGTATGCTAATTGGCTTATGACAAATACGCATTTTTGTAAAATACTAAAACCAAGTACACCCCTACAACCGGGTCTTTGTTTAAAATATGAAAAATAATGAGAGATTTCATCACCTTGAAGTTACAGATGCCTTAAGCTATTCAGAGAAATAACTCATTTTCGCATACAAAATCTTTGTTTAAAATATTCTATATAAGATAACGGGGTGGTGTGCAAAGTAGTCGTTATTAAGATGTTCATTGACGATCTCTTGGTAAATATCATCGAGTTGTCTATAAATGAGACGAACTTTCTTGCGCATGCAACATTTTATAACCTGGAACCATACCCGCTAAAAGTTCTCCCTGATATATAACTCATATGGAGAAGAAGTTGATGAAAAATCACTATCTAATTTGAGTGTTGAATTTGGATGAAAATAAGAGCATATAAGTGACTTTGCCAAGAAAAGAGAAGTATGGTATGAATAATTTGTGTTGGGGGTTATTTTATTTATAGTGTGTTTAAAGAAAGTAAAAAATTGTTATTGCTTAATGACAGTCACAAGTATGCAATTCTCCATACTAGGAATAATCCGAATCCAAGCATTTCGATCCGAAAATCCGATCCGAAATTATCTGAAATTTCGGATATTCGAAATTCTGATATCCGTATTTTCGGATTCGAATTCTGATAGTGATTTTCTAGAGTTTCGGATATTTCGAATATCCGATATCTGAAATATATTTTTTATTTTTATATTTCTTATTTATTTGATTATTTAAACATATATAGTTATATATACATGTATTTTTCATTTTGAAGCATATTTGAGCTATTTTTTGGTGATTAAAGTTTAAAATATGGTTATTTAGTAATTAAATTTAAAAAAGATTATATAAAAAATATATATTTTTGAAATTTTTGGATATTTCGAATTCGGATACTGAAAACCAGCTATTCAAAAATTTCAGATATCTGAAATTTCGGATATCTGGTTTTAAACACCCATACTCCATAGCACTCCCTTGGCTATTTTTCCCCTCACCACACCTCACACCCCAACACGGTCAACACAATGCTATTGTGGGCATAACAGTGACAAGTTGTGGTCGGTCCCACCACGACCTACGTGGTTCTCCCCTCTTTTTACTTAAAAAGTATAAAGTAATGGTTTTTATTCAAAACAGTTATTTAATAAAAGTTTTATTATTTTAGAATTACCTTTAATCTTTAATATATATTAAAAGAAAATATTATAATTATATTTCTAGATTGAATTTGCATCAATCATTCTTCTTTATTTTTTTATATGACTTACGAATTAATTGTTTTCTCAAATATCATTGTTAGGCGATTTACTATGTCAACAATTAAATATGTTAGTAAAAACATTTATTTAAATAATTTAATAATACATCTACCTATATTCGTGGTTATTTATGTAAATACGTATTACAATCGGATTAAATTAAAAAATTCAAATTTGACATAAAGAGGTTATACAAATTTTTTGATGATAATGTTATGTATGAATTCAAATATGATTATAAAGTGGTTCAAAAAAACTTTGTTGGTGATGATGTTATGTACGAATTTCTGAATTCTAATAGATATACCCCTCTTTTAAAAGATTATATATCTCTACGTATGTTTTACAATTATTTTACTATATATATTAGTACTATTTAATACCATAAATATTTAAAATTTACTTTAACCATTCCCATGTTTATACATGGGGTGTTAAGCTAGTTTTAGATTATAATATGGGGAAAGAAAATGACAAGATTTGACGTGGTGATAATGGGGTGGGGATGGTGGCAACAAGGAGTGATGGTGGGGGATGGTGACGGGTGAAGTGAGCGACGGTGATGATGATGGTGTGATAGTGGTTGCTTCACGACGTACAATCACCCTGGCGCTGGCTTGACAAGTTTGATGCTTGCCGATCGCTGTCTCCGACACCACACGCTCTTTATTGAAATAATATATTTCAAGAACAATGTTTAATTATAATTCAAAGATATAAAATAATTGTTAATAAGAACCGAGAAGAATGTTCAATATAGTCCATAATTAATTCATAGTCTTAAGGGACTAATTTTAGTCTTTAAATCAATGTCATCAATGGTCCAGATTAAATTTTAAAAATTTGGGCAGAGTGGCATTTTCGTAATTCACATGTGATGCTTTTACAAATTACATGTGATTGTATACTGAATCACCTATGATTGAATATTAAAATTTTAAGAATTATGATTTTTAAATAGACTTTATTGAACACAACTCACCTAAATGAATACAATTATGTTCTAAAACTAAAACTACAAATTCCCAATACTAAATTAATTATGGAAGGGGGAATAAAATTAGGATCGAAACTTACTTGACAAAAGATAATGCTTTTTTTTATGTGATAAGATAGTAGAAAGTTTGGATCATATAACGCTGAATTTAACTACATTTATAAAAAAAACAATTGTATGATTTCATTTTTCCTTGAAAATAACTGCAAATTTTGCATAGGAGTTACCTAGAAATGGAGAAAGAATTGAAGGTATACGTTTACGAAGAAGGCGATCTCCCGGTTTTCCACAACGCACCTTGCGATGGCATTCTCGGAATGGAAGGGATCTTTATCAACGATATGGAAATTAGTCGATTTCGAACAAGGGATCCTGAAAAAGCTCATCTTTTCTTCCTTCCACTTAGCATTGTATCCATTGTTCACTTTGTTTATGTGAGAGAAACCCGCATTTGGAATGACATGAAAAATACTGTCGTCGACTATGTCAATGTTATAGCCGAGAAGCATCAATATTGGAACAGAAGCCATGGTGCCGATCACTTTATGCTCGCTTGCCATGATTGGGTGCGTACATATACATCCTTTTGGTTCTGTTAGTAGATATAAATAGAATGGACTGATAGTATATAGTTTTAAGTGATTCTACGTGTTTTAGGGGCCTGAAATATCAAGTGCCATTCCTACACTATACAAGAACTCAATTCGAGCTCTTTGCAATGCGAATACATCAGAAGGATTCAGCCTTACGAAAGATGTCTCGGTCCCAGAGATCTATCTTCCACAAGGTACGACCGAGGGGCTGCTTGGTGGTCCTTCCCCATCCAAACGAACTACCCTAGTCTTCTTTTCGGGTGGTGTCCATGGCTACATTCGCCAGCTACTTCTTCACCATTGGGAAAACAAGACCGAAGATGGTGTCAAAATCAAACAATATCTCCCAAAGGGCGAGGATTATTACGAAGAGGTAATTTTACTTTCACAATCATAACATTGCTTATTCAATAGAAGTGAAATTTTGTTAGAAGAATCTCTATGGTAACACAACTCTTTAACCAATGAAACAAATTATGATATTGTTCTTGTTTTCTAAAAAATCATGAGACTTGAACACTATTTTTTTTAAAGTAGAGTTGGCAAAATAGACGGGTTAGAAGTATAACGGGTCAAAATGTGTTGGAATCAACATGAACTATTTAGTATTTAATAAAAAGTCAAACAGTTATAGGGTCGGAAGGACTAGCATGTTTTTCTTTGTTTTGTTAATTCATGTTAATCAATATGGTTTGGATTTTGGAATAAACTTAAACCTTAATATTATATATATATATAGGGGAGGGTTCAAACGAGAACTGTTTTTCGTACGAGAACTGCGAGAACCAATCTTGGTCATTC
>JAUEJL010071073.1:0-16592 GCA_032274825.1 Drosophyllum lusitanicum | reverse complement strand
GGGCCTTGACGAAAGGCAACATGTCGGTGGAAGAATTGATTTCAAAATTCTCTGACCTGATTCGGTTTGTGGGAAACACTTTGCCTAATGAAGAGGCAAGAATCAACAGATTTGCTTTGACTTTACCACCAGATTTCAGATCTTCTATCCGGTTTGCCACCACACTGGATAAAGCTTTTGACATCGCTCGTCGGTACGAGAGCGATCATGTACTACCAAAAGAGACTGGAGGAACTTCCAAAAGGAAGTTTGAGCAAGTATCTGGGTCGAAGAATACTATCAGTTGAAAATGATTGTCATCTGTTGTTCAGGTGAACTGTGTTTTCTTGTTTTTTTCTCGAAAACTATCCTATTGATTCAAAGTTACAAACCGATAAATTACATAAATAAATAAATAAATAGAATATACGATCATAGTGAGGTATTTAGGGGTATTTTCTTAACTTATTGAACTTATTTTTTTGAACTTATAAACTTATTATAATTTAAAAATAAGCTTAGTTAATTAAGATTTATCCGAATAAAATTTACAAGTGTTTATTTACTTATTAAGCTAAAACAAAGAACCCCCAGTTAAGGGAAAAAATAAAAATAAAAAAAGAAATTCATTTTCATATTTGGTACAAACACCTCGTGAGAAACCAGCCAACAACCTCCTGCAACATCGTTCGTATCTGAACTCCAAGAACACCAATACACCATTGTTGAATCGAGTTCATCTCATTCATTATCATCTGCCCATCACTTGATTTGATTCCCCAATAAGGTTAGTTTTCTATCTCTTTCTCAATTCAACTCTATGATTTTTCTATTTTCATGATTTCCCACCATAAGTTTCAAAGTATTAGTAACCCTAGTCCTCGCTATTAGCACTCCCTTCAATTTCTCGATTCTAATTTCACTACATAATTTGAAGTAACGAATTGATATATAATCACCCGTAGTGTTCAAAGTTGTTTAGCCAAATGAAATCGTTTTGATCAGTCAATTACGGATCGTTATGTTAGATCCTTTTGTTCTCCAAATTCAGCTGGTGATTTTAGTTTTTTCCCTCCGACTTTTTGGATGATACTAATTTCATTTAATTTCTGTGTAAGAAGGTAAAGGGTGCAATCTCCTTTCCTGGTGAGAAAAAGAACTCTTTGGTAGGTACTTTTTAACTGTAATGGTATTAATTATTAAACCTGTTGTTAGTTTAATTATTGACATGTATTTGATAAACCTGTGCCTACAATAGGATGATGAATGAAGAGGGGACTAGTGAAAGTCTCCTTGATGATGAGTTGTTAACGTGGAGAGTTTCGGACCCGAAATTATTGGATAAAAGTAATGAGGTGTCACCTATTTCATCTCGTTACTCATCTTGTGGTGAATCAGAGTTTGATAGATACTGTAGTGCTAATTCTGTAATGGGTACACCTAGTCTGTGTAGTTCTGTTGGTACATTTCATGACTTCCCTGATTCTGATATTGGGTCTGTGAAAAGTTCCAGATTTGGGGATGTAGGTGCTCTGGAGAATTTTAGTTTGGGTGGGAAATTTGAGAACAAAAATTCCTTACCTTTGGGCAGACTAGGTGAATATCATAGAAGCAGTGAAAAAACAGAACAAAGGTCTGTGATGAAGGAAAAAGAAATGAACTTGTATGATGAAATGGATCCTTCTTTTTCCGATCTTCCAGATGGCGGGGGCGTGGTTCTGTGGAAAACCGAAATTGATTCCAACAAGCGGCAAAGTACTTCGACCAGTAAAGAAACAAATGAGAATCTTTTAGAAAATGTAGGGATGGAAGAAGGTTCTGACTCTCGTACAGATATTGACCTGGTCAACAATGTATTTGAAGGTGAACAACAATTGGATGAACATTCTGATGGGGAAACCTCTTCTCAGTTAGAACAATATGAACATTCTGATGGGGAAACCTCATCTCGGTTAGAGCACTCAGAATCTGAAGGATCTATGTATGGCTATGACACAGATAATGAGGAAAAGGCTGGTTTGCCTCCTAGAGTTTACAACGATTATTCACATGATAAGAAGAAGATTGATGAGAACTCATTGGTAATGACTTCATCAGTAGCGTATGGTTCAGATGATTGGAATGATTACACGCAAGAAACTATGGAAAACACCAATGATTTATTTGTCATACATGAAGTTCAAGGAAACAAGCCAAATGAAAATCTAAGTGAAGGATATGCCTCAAAACCTACGCTTGTGTGTGAAAATATTGATGTCACTCAAAAACAAGAAAATGTGAAAGACTTACCAACGTCTTCGAAAAATCGTTCTATAAGCCATATTGATCTTCTGAAAGATGAAGAGGAAGAAAAAGGAAAACTTGTAAAAGAAACGTTTATAATTGGCAAACAAGCAGAAGACTTTAATCAACTCAAGATGGAGGAGGCCCTGTTTATGGATGTGCTGCATAAAAAGACTGAAAAAACAAATTTAAATGAAACAACAGAAAATCTTACAGTTGGTTATGTTCCATCAACTTTGACACAAGATACTGAAGACCATGTAGCTGAAATACCCAAAGACAATAAGCCATATTCTCTGCAGTCATTGCCAAATAGTATCAATATAGAGAAAAGACAAAATGCTACTTCGACTAAGGTCGGTTTTTAATTTTGCTAAATTTCTATGTATTTCCCTTTAGCAGCGAACTGTTTTAGAGTAAATTATAGTTACTTTGCTTAATACAATTTTTCAGGCTGAAAGCTATGAACTAAATGCATTCTATGATGAAGTTGTTTATGAAATGGAAGAGATACTACTCAATTCTAGTGAGTCTCCTGCAGCTAGATTTACCCGTGGTGGGAAACATCATCATTCCCATGTTTCTCTCCCTTCAAGAGATGGTGGCTCTACTGCTTCAACTTCTAGTATTGAAACCTGTCACTCAGTGGTTCAAAATCCTTACAAAATTGATGGCATTGAAGTAATTGGCGCAACACAAAAGAAGGGGGATGTCTCATTGGGTGAAAGATTAGTGGGAGTGAAGGAATACACTGTTTACAAATTAAGAGTGTGGAGTGGGACACACCATTGGGAGGTTGAGCGGCGATACCGTGATTTCTTTACACTTTATCGTCGTTTAAAATCTTCATTTGCCAATAAAGGTTGGGACCTTCCTTCTCCTTGGTCAATGGTTGACCGCGAGTCAAGAAAATATTTTGGTAATGCCTCTCCAGATGTCGTTTCAGAGAGAAGTATTCTCATACAAGAATGCTTACAATCGATTTTACACTCCAAGTTTTCATCCGGTCTCCCTAATTCTATGATATGGTTCTTATCCCCACCAAAAGACGGGCCCAATTCCCCTAATTTTAACACTCATATATCTCAATCTCAAGTTGGAAGCAAGCCTGTATACACATTAGGGCAGTCGATATCACTAATCGTTGAAATCAGGCCTCATAAATCGATTAGACAGATGCTAGAAGGACAACATTATACTTGTGCAGGTTGTCATAAGTATTTTGATGAGGGGAAAACTCGATTGTGGGAATTTGTACAGACATTTGGGTGGGGCAAGCCTCGTCTTTGTGAATATAGTGGTCAGGTTTTTTGTTCATCTTGTCATATAAATGAAACAGCAATATTGCCTGCTAGAGTTTTGCATTACTGGGATTTTAAAGAGTATCCAGTGTCACAGTTGGCTAAATCATATCTGGATTCTATTCATGACAAGGTAATCGAATATTCTCTACTTTATCTTTGGTTGATTTAGGTTATATTTTATCTCTTATGAGTAAATAAAAAAGTTGCTATAAAGGAAATGGGTCAATAGGTTGAATGTAGGGCTGAGCAGGGGTCTGTGAAGACCTAAAACAGAACCAAAACCAATGGTGTCGGTTATCTTTAATTCAAGTCCATGTTTCAGTTTCTTAATGGGGCAGCTAATTGGTTAGGAAGTCATGTTAAACATAAATAAATAAATAAGGACATAGTATAAAAGATATATAATAGAGACTCCAAAAATATAAAAACACAATACTCTAATATTACATTTGTTAATTTTCCATACAATAATATTTTAAAAGGATTCATGTCTATATCTATATCTATATATATAAATAATAGAAAATTTACAATATTCGGTTAATAATGGTCAGTTTTAATGGTTAACTGTAACCTAACTGCTCTTATCTGTTAATCAATTTTTGTGCTCACTTTGTGTCAAACAGGTTAAATTCACTTTAAATGTATTTTTAGTGCACAAAACCTCCGCAATTATTTTGTTCAAGAGCTCAGATTGTAGAAATATGTAATTTATGTATTTGACACATAAATTGTATGGAAAATGATTTGTATGCCTAAGAAGGAGATAATGACACATGGCAAAATTAAAAGCAAAGATTTAGAGAGAGAAAATAACTAATCCATGTGTCAAACAATGAATGGATTAGGCATATTATTAGGTATGTATATCATTACTCAGTAAATTCTATATAAAAAGTTTGGACAATAAGTGTTCTAGGTTAGTAGGCTAACTCAGCTCAACCTATACAAAAAATTACCCGGTTTAACTCTTTACCCAACCTAACTCTTCTGCTACCTCTAATTATAGTAGTCATTCCTTTGGACAGCTAATGAGAATATTGCACATGTAAATCACCACAAGAAAACATGATCTTAGTTAATTGATTACCATTTAATATCATTTATGTATGCATCCACACAGCCCTCTCATTTGGAAAGAAAATCTTGAAACATTTAGAAGTATGAAAACAATTGTTGTATGTACTGAACCTCTGTAAATAGAGAACTTGTGCAAAGATTAATATGCAAGAATGATTGATTTTAAGTAAACCATGATACTTTCTAAAATGCAAAAAAGAAAAGTAAAAAAACTACCGCAGCTGGAAAGAATGTGTAGAGAATTAGAGATGGACAAAACTTTGTGGCTGTTAATGTATGGAGACTTTTGTTTACATGGCTGAAAAGACATATTATCACCAGTCTATGTGTATCTTTTGTCAACTATAGTGCTAATTTTTTGCTACTTAAAAAGTATGACTTATTGGTTTTTTCCTTTCTTTCAGCCAATGCTTTGTGTTAGCGCTGTGAACCCTTTCCTATTCACCAAAGTTGGGCCTTTACAACATGTTATAAATGTGAGAAAAAGGATTGGGCGGATGCTTCCATATGTTCGTTGCCCATTTCGTAGGTCCATATACAAAGCAGTTGGATCCAGGAGATATATTCTTGAAAGCAGCGACTTCTTTGCTCTCAAAGACCTTGTTGATCTTTCCAAAGGAGTATTTGCAGGTTAGCTGCTTATATAGGTCCTTGTTGGCCGATTCTCATATGATTTACATTATTTTTTATCTTTCATACCAAATGTAGAAATACCATCATTATTAAATCACAACATTTCTAAGTCAGAATCTCCCTTAATCTCAAAAGACCTCAAGCCAGGGCGCTAAAAGAAATTCATTTCTATAAAAAAAAATCTAAATTGCGTGTGGACTTAATCTCAAAAGACCTCAAGCCAGGATTTACATTATTGTTTAACCTTGATACGCCTTATGTCATAGAAGTGGCAATTTTGATCCATTTACGTATAAATTAGTTAATTTGGGTTATAAATTTATCTTTAATGTGTCAGATGTGTGAAATGAATATTTTAGCTAATAAGGGATCACGTCAAATGGGCCGAGTTGGTTGAAAGAAGCCTGAATGTGTTTTTAATGCATACAACCTTTTCAATTGAATTGTTCAAAAGTTGCCATAATATTATGTTTTTTAAGTCAATTATTTATTAAAAAGAAAATCTAGGAAACCGGAAAAAAAGTGTTTTAAGTCGACCCAACCTGTACTAAAAGATTATATGATCTGGCCTTTACTCGACCAATTCATTTTGTCACCTTAATTATTATTTCTCACTCACATGTTAAAAGAGATCACATAGAAAATTCTACACTATACAAATTTTATATTGTAAGCCAGCAGCAGAAATCTGAATATGATGTGAAGTTTCTTTTATCTTCATGTTGCCACAGTTATGTTTGTCACTCTGTCAGGACTTGAGAGTTACACATCACTCTTTTTGTCCATCTTTTTTCTCAACTTCAGCCAATGTCGCTCTGTACAATATGAGATAGTTTCAAGTAAGAGAGAATTTAGAGGGGGTAAGACAGGTGGGTTGGTAACGGGTAAGAATGCAGGGTTTGGGACAAAAGTCGAACAAGTAACTTCTATGTGTGGGTCAGACGGGTCTGGTCGGGCGGTCAATATTTTTTCTTTTTCTGAATTTGGAAAATAATTAATGTAGTAAATAGGATTACATTATATTACTGTAATAAGTCCATTTAGGATGATCAATGATGTAAACATTTGAATACATGTTTTGCAACTTTTGACCCTTTTAGGCCTTTCAACCCATATTTCATTTTAGCTTGTTTTTATATTTAGCCTGTTTAACGATCCATTGTTAATCATATACAAGCCAAAATTGATCCATTATATATAAATGGGTTGAGATCACCATCTCTAAGATAAATGGAAAATAACAGCTTATATGTTTATAGTAGCCATAGCATGTTAGCCGTGACAGATCCAAGGAGGGATTGTGATGCCGATTGTGATTAGTACATCAAGATGTTAGAACGGAAAACTGAAATTGAACTAAAAGTAAAGCCCCAATCAACCCCAATCAGAAGATCGGTCCAGGGAGAAATCCCTCTCTCGAAGCCAAGGGCTAAGAGCAAAATACGAATCCAAGTCACGTAACAATTTTTTTCCTCCTTAACCACAACCCCCACTCTATTTATTAAAATTTCACCATTCTAACTATTATTAACCTATTTTACTGTTTTAACCTTTCTAGAATACCACTTGTCTATTTCCTATCATTACTTCCGCCTTTGAAAATGTCTTGTCCTCAAGACTTGCTTCCAAGCAGATCCGATGATGTAGATGAACCCGTACCCGACTCCGGTGACCCCAACTCCTCAAACTGAAAACGATTACCCCCATTGGTTTCGTATTCGTCCTCTCCCAACAACAAAACTCTTAATTGCCCTCCGGACATTTGTGAGCAGGTCCGAATTGTTGACCGCAACGAAAACATAATCCCTTTTTACGTCGTTCCTCCCATTCCGTCCGAGACAAGGACCAAACACCCCGATCCCGATGTAAAACTTGAGAGCCCTCCGATGGAGTCGACACATAGTGACGAGGACTAGGCAGAGGAGGTGAATCAGCCCCCTTAAGTCCCGTGTCCCCTAAAGAAATCCCTCGAAGCAGAGAATGACCCAACATTGAACCCTTGTTCCCGTTGGAGCTGTCCCCAAATCCACCCAATTGATGATACCGAAATCGAGACCGAGAAACGTTACCAGAGGAAGGGCGAAGCATCTCTTCAACATCTTTAGCTAAATACATGGCATCTAATCGCGATTGAGGACGATGAAGACAAACCCATCGTTTCACCTCATCTTGCAACCCAGCAACAAAGTGCCCCATAGCTTGTGATTCTGGCAACTTCGGAACCATTGACAACAAATATTCAAAATCATCAATGTAATCACGAATGGAATCCGTTTGCTTAATTGAAGCCAATTGTTCAAACAGATTCTGAATTTCGAGACCACTGAATCATTGCAATAGTTCAAGTTGAAATTGATCCCAAGTAATAGAATCATGAACCTGTTTGACAATCGTGAACCAATGTTGAGCAACGCCCACCATACTCAATTGAGTCAGTCGAATCTGAAGATCTGCGAGAGTGCCATTGATGTCAAAGATCAGCTTGGCCTTTTGAATCCATCCCTGAGGATCAAAACCACAGAATTCCGGCAGCTTCACCTTCTTCACTGTCCAAGGTACAACCACGGCGCCTCTATGAGGAGTCTCTTCACCATCGCCAGAACCGCCACCAAAACCGGACCCGCCGCCACCACCAGAGCCGGTCCCTCCACCATTGGAATCAAAGAAAATCCCTGAACCTCGAGCTCCATTCAAATCAGAGTCGGATCGCTTACCTTGTTGTTTCATCCATCCCATCATCACTTTACGGAATTCACTAGCCTCAAGTCGAACCGCTTCAAAAGTCTTCAGGACTGATTTGATCTCGGTGACATCAGATTGGAGCCTTTGGATCTGCTCCTCGTGAAGATCCAAACGAGATTGAGTAGATCGAGTTTCCATGGAAGCCAATGTGAAAAACCAATCGATAGATCCAATAGACAGAACCAACACTGCAAATCGAATTGCAGATCCGGCAGATAGAAATCGCGAATCGGCAGAAACAAAAACATGAAATCGAAATGCAAATCGGCAGGTCCACGAGGTCGGACCAATGATGCAGATCGTGATTAGTACAGCAAGATATAAGAACGGAAAACTGAAATTGAACAAAAAGTAAAGCCTTAATCAACCCCAATTGGAAGATTGGTCTAGGGAGAAATCCCTCTCTCGAAGCCAAGGGCTAAGAGCCAAATATGAATCCAAGTCATGTAACAATTTTGTTCCTCCTTAACCACGACCCCCGCTCCTCTATTTATTAATTTCAGCTGTCTAACTATTATTAACCTATTTTACTATTTTAACCCTTTAGAATACCATTTGTCTATTTCCTATGAGCTTGTAGGGAGCACTTGAGCAGTTCCCTCCATCCATTTATTGTTATATGTAGATGGTAAAAGAAAAAAAAAGTAGTATAAAATCACCACACATCAACAAATTTCAAACCCCTTCCCCAAATTAGTAGATTTTTGGGCTCTCTGTGACAATTACTCTAAGAACTTTATAGCAGGATTTATGCTCGTCTTATTTTGGTGTTGGTATTTTTCTTGCAGCACTACCAGTGATGGTAGAAACTATATCCAAAAAAATTGTGAATCATATAACTGAAGAATGTTTGATATGCTATGATGTGGGTGTCCCCTGTGGTGCTCGACAAGCTTGTGATGATCCATCTTCTCTCATTTTCCCTTTTCAGGTAGAACTCATATATCCATATCTTTACCATCTACCCAGTCAAAGCGATGATGTGGTGACTTTGACCATGTTGACTTTTGGAAACCTATTAACTTATAAATGACCTCAAATGAGAACTTTTTGAAAGTTTGATGCTACTGGTGCAAACAAAGTGCGTTAGTTAGCCTTTTTATGCAATAACCCCTTTCATTTCAGAAGTTTTATACGAATAAGCTAGTAAAACGACAAAAACACTAACAAAATGAAAAAATTTAAATTGACAAACTGGATTTTTGTATAGGAAGGTGAGGTTGAAAGATGTAAATCTTGTGAACTAGTGTACCACAAGGCTTGCTTCAAGAAGATGGCTACTTGCCCGTGTGGTGTAGATCTTGGGCCCAGGTCCATGAGAAACCCGAATGTTAGCAGCAATGAGGTGCGAGCAGGCCCAAAGAATTTGGTTCAGGATCCAGAGTCCAAGCCTTCTATGGGTTTCCTCTCGGGCCTGTTATCGAAGGCTAGTCCTGGAAAATTGTGGGGGCCCAAAGACAATGATACGGTAATCCCAATGGGTTCGTTACCAAACTCTTCATTTTAATTTGCTTCAAATTGTGAAATCATATAAAGTTTTCTTTCAAATTCACCACAGATTTAAGGAAACTTTTATACCCTTATTCTTTGTTAAGCATTTGCTTGTAAATCGAGGGAGATGAGTGAAAAGTGTTGTTTTTCATTTGAACTTTCTGACATTGATAAAGAGACCTCAGTGGAACTGCTTGTGCCCAAACAGCTGTAAAGGTACTTGGATTTGTATTTTTGAAGTGATTATTGTGATTGAGAGAATATAATTATTTTATCAAAGTTGGTGATTTCACATTTGTAATCGGTTATCTGCTTTAATGTTTTATTGAAATGACTTATAACTTTTTTGTTTAAAATACAATTATTTTGTTCAGATAGTTCACAATAACAGTAAGTGGTAGCACTGAATATGGAACCGTTGAATCGTTAAGAATTTAGCGTGTTGGATTCTCATCTATTGTTGAATCTTTTAATCTTAAAACACTGCATGAATTATTAATCATACATTATTCTAGCCTAATACCTCTGAGATGAGAACTTCAGTTGAAGCTGACTGATGACCTTTTGGGTTCCTAGCCCTTAAGAGATCCCTCTAGAAGAACTCCCGTATGAGAGGTGAGTTGCTCCTCATCCATGACACTGGTTTCATTCACGAAATCATCTAAACCAAGAGTTTGACCATGTAATACTACCGTGGACTCTTTGAGGGTGACATTTGGATCATGTCGGGCTTTAGATCTGTTAAAGATAGGATAATTGAGGGTGACATTTGGATTCCGACACATGCCCTAAAGTATTAGACTCGTAGATGGACAGGACTTCATTTTTGAACTAAGTTGCTTTTTCCATGTTTTTATGTTAGATCAATCTCAAAATTATTTGACATGATAAAAGATTTGAAGATCAGGGTTTAAAAGATGGTTTTGATCGCAGCAGATGAAGAAATTATTAGTTTAGGGTTTGTAAAATCCTGTAATTGTGAATAAACAGTAACTTATCCAGTAGACCATTATAGTTTTGGTGAAGAGAGAAAAATTTACCATTATTCACATAAATATTTATCCCTTAGACCATGAGTATGGCATCCTATATCTTTTCTCTTACCCTAATGTTATATTAGTGTCATATTATTTTTTCTTAACTTTCCGTCTCTTACCCAAACTCAAGTATAGCTTAACCCAAATAACTCAATCTTTTTCTTTTTCTTACTCTCTCTAACACTGCAAAAAAAAAAAAAAAAAAGGCTCGGGTGAATCGGGTGTGGGTAACCAACCGCCTAACCCTAAGAGGGGGCATAGGGGTGTTCCTCGGTTACCTGATCAACCCCACTGCTACTCGAAACCATTCGGCTCACCCCATATGAGTGGCCTTAGATAAAATCAAGAGGGTTAACCTGATAACGGCTAAAATTGATCTTTCTGATATTCTTGGATTATGAGCACAAGAGACACATAATTTTTGGTGTAGTAAACAGTGTAGAAACAAATCAGAACAATTTTTTTAATAAAAAAATACGTTAGTTGTACAATTAAAATACAAGAAATTTGTTAAAAACAAATACGTTAATTGTACAATTAAAATACAAAAAATTTGTTGAAACCAAGTTTTTGTAGAAACTGAGAACTTAGCTCAAGTTGAGTAGTCAAGTCAAAACATTTACATCGGTGTTAATACGATTTCAGGTTTTTGTAAAAAATTATCAAAATCATAGATTGAGTATTCCCAACACACTTAGCATATATATCAAAAAACCTTTATCGAGTATTCCCAACACACTTAGCATATATATATAAAAAAAAACATTTATCATATAAAACTATAATGGTCTAAGGTGAACTGCTTCATGTGGAGACTTTCTCTCAAGCGTATTCCAACGAGAGTTAATTTGAGTAAAAGGGGAATCGTGTTCCCTATAATACAGTGCCCAATCTGCAATGAAGAAGAAGAAACAGAAGATCACTTATTCTTCTCATGTCCATCATCAAAGGCTGTGTGGACATGGATTTTTAAATGGTGTAATATCAAATTGGAGAGTTTCAACTCATTGGATCAGGTATTATCCATTGTGGTGAATGAAGTAGTCTCTAAAAATAAGAAAAAGTTTATTGAGGCATTAATTGGTGGGGCAATTTGGTTCATCTAGAAATCAAGGAACAACGTGGTGTTTAATGGTAAAACATTCTCGCCCTCTTTTATATTTGGAGAATTTCAAGCATCTATTTATATATGGTTGAAATATAGAGGCAAATGTAAGCTTTTAACTTGGTCTTTGTGGTGTACAAGTCCGCTTTCCTTACTGTAATCATGTATTGTTCGGTTATCTAGCATCTTGCTAGATGTTTTTATTAATAAAATTGGGTCTATTCTGTGAGCCGGTAAGGGTAATGGTCATGCCGAAGCTCTCATCGGATAATGGTCATGCCGAAGCTCTCATCGGATAGTCTTTCTTTGCTATTAAAAAAAAGCAATTAAAAAAATAATAATAATATAACATTCCGGGGGAACGGGTATTACATTTTATCCCTAGAATTTAAAGGCAAAAGAAGGTTTTCCTCAAATGTTATCACAATCCCGAGTTTTTATAACTTCTTTGTGACAAGGATATCACAGGTCCAAGTCAGTGAAACAGTCCTGAAACTCCTCTTAAGCCTTGAAAACTGGTGAGCTCAAAAATAAAGGTTATGAATAACTTTTAATCTAATTAACAAATGAGGCCTGTGCATAAGTTATCAATATTGTTAGCAGACAGCTAAGGGAACTCCTTCAAACAAAATCTAAGAAAAATTGTGGTATTGCAACGCACTGATGAGTTGAAGTTCAAAATAACCTTTCTTTTAGGCATTTCATCGAACACATAGCGAGCAAACAGCGAACACTTACAATGGAAAAGATGGACAAACAGCTTTAACTAGAAGACCCCTACTTGGTAGTAATCCGTAGAGATTGACTTCATTGATATTCAAAATCCCCAAAAATACATAGATGCCATGCAAGTTAAAGATCATGGCTGAGCAGTGATCACCCTCCTAGAAAGTTTCCATTTATGACTTTGACCGGTTTTATCAAACAATTTAATACGAAAATAAGTAACGCACGAGTAAGATGGGTCACCGACGTTTATTTCTTTCAGGTGAAAATTTTATTATACATTTATATATTTTATTCTAGTTAATTAATGTAACAAAATTTAAATCTTATTTTTATTATTGTCTGTCGTCTTTATCCTGAGACTCCTTTATTTATCACATTCTCCACAAGTCCTCGAACTCGTACATAACCCCAAGCCTGAATAAAATTTTCTCTTATAACTTTTATTAGGTATAAATGCGAATATAAATTTATTATTGTCTCATTTTTATGTGTATTTTGAAATAAACTTTATCATAATGTATTTTTTGAAGATAACTATCATATCATGTTAAAATTTGTATCCAAATTATATATAACAATAAGTTGGTTATAAATATATATTTCAATTTATCAAACATTATATATCAAAACTTATAGGAAAAACACAAATAATACTAAAATTAAGTTTTTAGTTGCTTTGACTAAGTGCTAAAAAAATAATTTTTCAAGGAAATGAATTCGAATTGTACGAGTATTTTTTATTCTAATTTCAGTTCATATGTTTTTGAATATTTAATGTTTTAAAGTTTAACTAGATTAAATTTTCGTATGATATACGGGATGGTTTAAAAAATAATTAATGTTAAACATTAATAAAAAAATATTAAGTAATTATAAAACACGAAAGAAATGAGAGTTTAAATAAACGGCGACATAATGCATTAGCACCAAGTTCAGTGATGTAAGTGTCGACACGAGGAGGAAAACGTGATGGCAAAAATGAGGCATCATAATGCGAAGAGACGTTATTGTATTTCCTTTACAAGTTATCAAATTATTATCGTTACACTTATAAACAACAAGGTCAAATATTTAGTGTTTATATTTAAAAAAGTTTTAAATGATTTTAAATATTTAGTTATGATAAAACTATAAATTTGGTTAAATGTGATATTTTGAAAAATTATAAGAGATAAACATGATATTTATCGATTAAGGTGGGGAAATACCATATTATAAGGTTTAAGAAATGCATATATGAAATTACCTATAATAATTTTGATTAAATTAAATAACTTTGACCTCTAAAAGTCAAAGTCAAAATCAAAATGAAATTTTAATTTAAAATAATGGCTAAAATTTAATTTTACCAAAACGAATTGTTAAAATTATCTAATAAAGACTATTCAAATTAGTCTTTTAGTAATATTTAGTTATAGAGATTTTCGTCTTTATTAATACTAGTTTATAGACCCGTTCACGCATGGATATTGCAGAAGTATACTTGAGATACATCAAAATCAAATAAAAGAATGCAAGAAATGTAATTATACAAATAGGTACATAAGAAACCAAATTATAGTCCTTAAAGCAAAGAGATCAAGTTTTAAGAGAATCCAACTAAATAACTAAATGATGATCTTAAAGCTAGAGGTTGTTTTTATTTTCCTTTCCTATGATTCTTCTTCATTCTAAGTTTTTTTACTGTGCATGGAGATACAAGGCATTTTTCCACAAGTATAATTATGACTCGATCTTTCCACAAGAAAAACATTAGAAAAATCAATTCAAGGAAACTACCTCCATTTTGCCTATAAATTTTAATAAAGATACAAAAATTTCCAAAGAAAAAAGAAACTTTTACTATATATTATTTAAATGGGAGATAATAAGGTAGCCTCAACTCTTATTCCTATAATTTCATAGTTCAGTAGCTAAATTGATAAGAATTTGTTACACAATGGAAGATAATAAAGTAGCCTCTACTCTTATTCTTATAATTTTATAGTTCAGTAGCTAAATTGATAAGAATTGGTTACACAATGAAGCCTAAAAACACAAAAGTATTTGATGATGCTAATGCAAGATTATGACCAGGAAATATGATGCAAGCAGTACAAAATCAATAATTGAGATTATTAGAAAAAATTAACGTAACGGTCATCAACGTCATATGAATCTATGATCCGTCTTGCCTCTCCACCCACTCATAGTTTCAAGCCTGTTTAAAACCAATGCAAGTTTACAACATTTATATACCTAAACTATCACAACTTTAAACAACAAAAGCACATCACAACACTTGTTAGCTGTTACCTAGATATTCTAATCTATTTAAGCTAATTATTTCATTCTAACTATTTAAATATATATATATATAAAATCAATTCCAAATGGCACGTCCTTATACCCCTAAACTCTAATCCATTTTAAAAAGTTTAGCATCAATGAAATATAATTTTGAAATTTTTAATTACCTGGGGCCATAACAATCATATTTATACATTTTTATGTAAAGTTATGTGACTATCTCTAGCTTGAAGTACCTAAAACTTTAATTATTTGATTTTAAACATCAAAATAATAAATACCCCTAAAGATTAGAATAACCTATTGTGTATTCCATGATTATAATAAGATCAATACAATCAATAATGTAATATTTGAAACTGAAAAGATACATTGTTTAAGTGGGAAGATTGAAGAACATGAGATGAGGAACTGCATGTTAAAAACAGAAAGGGTTTAACAAATCGATACAATAAACAACTGATATGTTAAAGTAAGGAAGAAAGAAGAACCTTTTTAGGAGAAACTACATGTTTCTTGTAGCAGATTTCTTGATCTTTTATTCAGTTTATAGTTAAGAATTCATAAAAATAATGCAAATAAAGAGTTAAGATCAACTAACAATTGAACAAGTTTACAATTAATCTAAAAACCTAAAAACCAAAAAAGTCAATAGAAACTTGAAAATACTTAATCAGATGAGAGGGAGGCGATGGAGATAAGCGAAATATATGGGATTCACCTTTGATATAGTATTTTCGAATTTTATGAACAACTGAACATAAACTATTCACCTTAGATCTGTGATATGTGTTGAAGAATACTTAATTTTTGAAATTAACAAAACCTAAATCAAAACAGAGAGTGAACTTTGTTAACTCTTACCATGTTGAAGTAGGAAAGCCCCAAAAAGTCATGGTAAACCCAAAATCTTGTCCATCTTCAACCTTCAAATAGAATAAGCGCACAACTTCAAGATAGAACAAATTCATAAATCATTAATTAGAGTTTTTTAGTTCTTAGAACCTATATGATGAAATGAGGAGACAATTGATACAAAGAAATTGAAAGTGGTTTAGGGCTACGGAGATAAATTTTCCGACTGAAAGTCTTCCTTTGTGTCTTCCCTTGAGTAGACTGTAAACGATAGATAGACCCTTCAAACATTTTCGGTGTCTGGGCAAAACTAAAAAATTGACTCCTAAAAAAATAAAATATACAAAATTACTTAATAATAAACTTACAATTGTTTAGGTTTTTAAAATTTTTTATTAATGTATCAATTGTAACATTCGAAAACCCGGCCTAGTCGTAAACGGGTCGGTGGTGAGAGTTATTGTGGTTATTTAAATGTTAGCATGATTTAATATGATTAAATAAATATTTTATGTCGCATGATTTTATGAGTTAGATAAATTCGGTTTTGCACGAGGGTTGTAGAAAATACCTCGTTATATGTTAATTTTTTATGGATGACTGCTTTAATTGGATTACTGTATGCTAGAAAGCAGTATATCACACTGCGTTTGGGATTATCTAGAAAAGATAAAGTTGCTATCTCATGTTTGAATAAATCAATTGATAATTAATGATTGTGTGTATGTGTATGTGTAAAAGAAATCACATGGAGGTATGCATGTATGATTTATTAAAATCCGCCTCATGCATAGTTTGAAAAGTGATGATAATTGTATTGTGTGTGTGTATGTGTGCTGTGAAGATATGTATATGGATATGCATGAGTCATTAACACCTCCTCATTTGAAGACTTATCCTAAGTGTGTGTTTAGTGTGTGTTTACCTACACTTGAAGAAAGCTCAAGAGTTAACAAACTTGAAACCTTGAACCTTTGATTTGGTGTTTGGTATTCCAAGATTAAGGTTAGTATATGATTGTTATTGATTGAAGTTATGATTCTTGTGTATATTTGATGATAAAAG
>JAUEJL010071062.1:0-16596 GCA_032274825.1 Drosophyllum lusitanicum | reverse complement strand
TTTCGTGTATGGTATATCTCTTTCTCTCCTTGTTTTTCTTGTTGCATTACTTGCATGTAGAGCTTGGTCCATGTGGTGGGTTTTAATGGCTTTTTGGTTCTTTGAACCACTTGTATTTTGTTTGATTCTTGTTCTTTTGCTTCCGTTGCATGCCATGCTAAAACCCAACATTAAGTCCACAAATGGACTTCTTGGGCTTGTAGACTTTACGAGGATACTTTCAATATACAAAACTCTCAAAGAATGTTAAAACACTTCCTTAAAATTCCCATGAAGGAGTCTCGGGGCATACTTTGGTTCGGCAGGCCGGTGTAACACAACCGACCGCCGACCGTTGGCTTATAAGAATTCCAAGTTGAATATCAAGTTTTCTTCAAACTCGAATATCAAACTTGAATAACCAGTGCGTTCGAATATCAAACTGATTTAAGTGAACTCGAATATCATAAATGGCACTTGAATATGTCATGCAATTCTCCGCTCGAATACACTTAACAAATCGCTCGAATTTGTCTTGAAAAAGGTCATATTCGAACTCGAATGTGTCTAACAACCAACCTTTCAATGCTCGAATATGCCTTGTAATTTCCTCATTTGAACTCGAATATTAACCAACTCGAATCTTCTTGGTGCTCGAATTGTACTAGGACTAAGAAACCCCAAACTCGAATAGGCTAAAATGGGCACTCGAATTCTACTTCAACCAACTTTTCCCGAACTTGAATACAACTTATTCAAGTATGTTTCAAGCTCGAATTGCAATGATTCGAATATGTTTCAAATTTGAATACCAACACTTTGGTATTTTCAAACCCACAAACAACTTTTCTAAAGTTTTTTCAACAATTTCAGATCAAACAACCTGTTCTTCGTATTCTTGATTACCTCCAAAAAGAACTTCAAGAGTCCATATTTAAGTTGTTCCAAAACTTAACCAATTTCGAAATTAATTGATGTCAATCAACTCGAAATCAACCTCGAATCATAATACACACAAAGTGGAGTATAAACATCAACATTTTGAAGATCAAAATCTAACTTTTCTTCAAGAACAATTTTCAAACCAGAAAATTAAAAACTCCAAATTGTTGTTTTAATCCAAGAAAATAACTGAAAACTCCTTTTCTAATCCATACCAATGCTCGTTGTTCAATAAATTGAATTAAGAACCTTCAAATTTCAAAATTCGATTCTCAAGAATGTAAACAGTGACGTTTTTTTGAAGAACAATGAAAAGTAACTCGAAATTCTTCAAGATTCAGGCCAAATACAGTTGATTTGGGTCTGATACCACTTGTTTGTCCCTTAATCAATTCAAGTATTAGAAGAAATGCAATGTAGAATTATGAATATGTAGAGAGAATCTCATTACACCTTAGAAAACACATAGTTCATTTCAATAAGAATGGCAATCTCTCCATGACACATACGGTCATATCCATATATATACTCCTAAGAGTATATTTCGTGATGGCCCCTAAAGTTTGCTTTAATGCAAAACTTCACCCACTATAAACATATATTTCTATACAATAGTTTGATCCTAACAATGATTTTGTGTGTTTTTGTTTGGCAATTAGAATAATGTGTTCTATGGGATCCAAGGGATGTGGGATATTGTAGAATACTCTTATGATGTGTATTATCTATGGATATCAAAGTGAGGCCAATGCTCCACTTAGGAGAGGCCTATGTATTTGATGTTTGTTTGTAACAAGATACTCCCCTTAAGAGTAGATTATGATTATTGTATTAATTCAAGTTATCGTGTTTTAGAGAAATATGTTTTATACTCATTGTGAGATATGGGCAATTAGATGGCAATGATGAATATTGTTATTGAGCTTTTTGGGCTTAAGAGTTATAGGTACTGTGCTACCTAATTGTTTAATGTCGAGCTTATAAGTGCTTAAGTTACTTGGCCTTTATGGCATGTGCTTTTGTGACCCTTGCGGTATGAGTTTTAGTTCGGACTAGTCTTGTTTCAATTGCTCATCCAATTGTGTTTTTGACCACTATAGGCTCGTGTGTGGTTCAAGAGGTTGCGGATAACCGAACCATGGGACACGTGTGTGGTATTATTAAGAGATGTTGCAATTGGTGGAGTCGGGACAATAGTACCCATTATGACCGTGTGGTTCAAGAGGTTTACGATCGAACCGGACCAATGTATACACGAGTGGACTCAGGAAAAAGGTCATTCGCTCCGGATAACCGTTGTATGGTGGAATCCTTCATGCTCCCCCACCTTGACGGGGAGATGTGGTTATCCCCTATGTGGGCATGTACTATGGCTAGCTACCACGTGGAGATGCTATTACTTCATGGACTGAATTGCATCATGGTGTGTATTTTGTATGGATCCTTATATGGTTCCTTATGTGTTCTAATGCGTGCTTTTGCAAAATAAAGTTATTTCCAAACTTGTGTTTTGAAATATTATGACTTGGTTTTGAAATATACAAGTTCTTTTGTTGTACTCTCTAGCTATGTTTTATAGCTAACATGGTGTATTAAATGTTTTGTATCCGCAGGTAGACTAGTGGCCAATGTGAGGCTGGTAGATGCCTTGGGCATTGCTATGGCTTGTTTTAGCTATCTAGTAATCTTAGAGTAGATTTCTTATTTGTCTGTTAATGGTGATGGGATTGACTATGGTAACACCAAAAGTTTTCGGGTTGTATATGACGATTGAATTTATTGTTAAACTTTGTACTTTATTTTGAAGAGATGCTGAAAATAAATTATGATGCTTCTGCTTTTAGTTAAAGGGTTTTATATAAACCATGTTTTAAAATAAGTTTTGAAAAGTTTAAATTTAATTGGACTAAAAATCAGGGTGTTACGTGTTCAACCTAGGATGGCTAAATGTTCTTCGGGAACAACTTCTGTCAAGACTCTAATTTACCCAAAACTCAATATTTAAGACAAATTAACATCCTACAATCACTTCTAGAAGTTCTACAAGGTGTATAAACATCATTCTAACTCAATCTAACCACATGCAACCATAAACTAGTCATCAATTTAACATTTATTAATCACAAACTTATGAACATTTGAAGGAAATGAACTCATGTTAAGAATCTATAAATCCACACTTGGTAATGGCTGGATGAAGATCACAAATTGCTCTTGAATCCAAAGATTAAACATATAAAGGTTAAATATTCACTTTGATCTTCAATTTCTCACTTTCTATCTCTACTCTCAATAGAACACACATTTTCGCACACACTAAAAGTGTGTTTGTGTGTATATTCTCTTCTATATATAATACCCCTTACCCACTTACAACTCACTAATAAGTATAATCCCTACCCAAACACCCTTTAAACACATCTTCATAAATTTGACCTAACGGGTCAACTTCTTGATAATAAATTCCATCAAAATATGAAAAACTAAATATAAAACAACAATTTAAATAAACAGAAACGTAATTCCAAATCGATCCTCACATCCCTTTCTTCTTAATTATCGTTTTTTAGACATACCTATATAAAACATATACACAAACCTAGACAAAAAATAAAATCCTATCTAAACACCACTTTCCAATCTTATTGTAGGTGTTTAAATCAGGTTTATTTTTAGGTTTATGTAGGTATCTTTATTCTATGGGTGTCTAAAAAAATCAGGACGGGAATTCGAGATGTAAGGTGGTGATGAAAGGTAAGGCCTGGGGAGATAGACCGAGAGTTTCAGTTATGTGTATGTGTATAAGACAAAATAGATGTAAAAGAGTTTGTGAGTTTTGTTAGTAGTAGTAGTACTAATAATAATAGTAGTAATAAAAACAACAACAACAACAATAATAATAAATATAAATTACACATTTAGCCCATGTGAGAGACAAAGAATTAATACAGTCAACACACCAATTTTAAAGTTGTTTATTGAACAACAAATATAAGTTTTCTAATATATTGTTCCAATTGTCCGTATTCTTGTTCTTCTTTAAACAATAGAGGGGAACTTGTTTTGAGTGCATGTTGTTTATAACTTATTTGGTACATAAGAAGCATTTATGTAAAATACATAAGCTTATGACATTGACTTGGACTATTTGGGTGATTGCATCTCTCACAAAGATTATAACATGAGCAACATTTAGAAACGAGGACTTGCAGTAACCATCAAAGGGGTTTTCCTATGGAGTATAGTGCCAAATTTCTCAGTCATGTCAAAATCCTTGATTTTGACTCCTTTTGGTAGCGCCAAATCAAATTTGTATACGATATTTGCTAAAGCTAGCTCCATAAGAACTACGGCAAACTGAATACCGGGACATTTTCTCCTGCCAGCACCAAAAGGAGTCAACTCAAAATTAAGCCCGTGATATTCAATTGGATTGTTCAAAAACCTCTCGGGCTTGAACTCCTCCGATTCTTCCCACAAAATTGGATCCCTTCCTATTGCCCAAGAATTGATAATCACTTGTGTGCCTGCTGGAATGTCGTACCCATCTAATTTGACATCTTGTGTTGACTTACGTGGAAGAAGTAGTGGGAATGGACCATGTAATCGCAAGGACTCTTTTATGATGGCTTTCAAGTACGGCATTTTATCCAAATCCTCCTCAGGAATTATGGTTCTTCCTTTCGCTATTTCTGTTACTTCTTCTTGTAACTTTTTCATTACTTTGGGGTGTTTTATTAGTTCACTAATAGTCCAATGTATACTTGTAAATGTAGTATCAGTTCCAGCAACAAACATAGCCTACAAGAAATACCATTTTAATAATTTTAATTTATGTTTATTCTCATGTATAAAATAAAATTTTCAAGTTTAATTTCATAAAAAATATCGTTGTGAATATCACACTAATAAATGTGTAAATCAATAAAAATTTCTCCAAAAAGGCAACATAGGCATTTTTGATTGTATTCTTTTCATCCCAGGCACTCTTCATAAAAACTTTTCCACATACAATTTTTTTACCTTATTGATTTTAAAATTTATATAACTTTCACATTGATTATTATTAAAACAAAAAAGTCTAACATTAAAATCATCTTTAATTTGATACCAATTTTGATATATTTCTGTAGATACAAATAACATAAGATACAAATGATAGATGTATTTGCAGAAATCAAAGACAATCCACGATTTCAAAAAACAAATATAGATGCAATTCAAGGCCAAAAAATATGCAACCTCAAAACAAAAACAACAAGATATAAAAGGCCCCAATTACTATTCTTACCTTCCACTTTTATGGAGACAACAAGATATAAAAGGCAACATAGATCGATGTAGAGAGGAGTTACCAGCGGCAAGATGTAGAGGGGGTGATTGGTGACAATGATAAAGGAGATACCGGATGAGGTTACTGATCTAAACAACAAAGTGGCAATGTGGAAAAGGGTTTAGTCGTCCGACGGGTGGGAGAAGATATCAATAGTGGGCGGCTGGTTGTAATAATGAGAAAGAAAGGGGAGAATACTTTGAGTATGAGATATGATAAAGAGATTCTGAATTCCTTATTGTATTGGTCTATGGCCCCATTCAAGCGAGAAAAAAGAGGCTTTCTTTGTCAAAATTGGGATCGTTACTGGAAAATTCAAATGCTGAAAAGGTAACTTTTGGAGACTTTAATGAGGTGAGATCAGGAAAGGAAAGATTGAATGTGAGGCAATGTTTTAAAAACCACCCGGTTTCTAGTTTTTATTTTTTATTTTTTTATATATTTATATTTGTGTGGATACATATATATAAAGTTCAAAAAATAAAAAAAAAGTAACGCATTAAGCTCGCGATCACTTAGTATATGAAATTCACTATCATTTCCAACTTATCATCATCATCAACAAGAACATAACCACTTGAGTTTCCTAAGTTTATGTAAAAACAAAAAAATATAACCATATTGAAAAGACTAATAATAAATTAAGATTATAATACCAAATTACTTTATGCAAAAACAAATGTTAGGATTAAAATAAATAATTAATATAAAACCGGGTCAACCCGGGTTAAAATTGACCGGTTCGACCGGTTCAACCGTTAAACCGGCCGGGTCGCTCTGGGCAGCAAAATGCCAAAAAACCGGTATACATTGACCCGGTCTTGTGGCCGGGTCCCGGGTCAACCGGTTCGACCGGCCGGGTCGACCCGGGTTTTAAAACATTGATGTGAGCTCAAATGATCGAGATGTTAGAAGCTTCAATAACTTCATAGAGAATAAAATGCTGATTGATATCCAGATGGGAAACAAGAAATTCACTAGAGTATGTTCAAAAGGGGATCAAATTCAGTATGCTTGATAGATTCATAGTATCCGAAGGTTTCATAGAAAAATGGGGTTCGGTGTCTTGTAAAGCGTGAAAATATCAGATCAATGTGAAGTCGGACCTACGGATCTGGAGCAAAGCAAAATTGGAGGGCAGCAAAGCAAAGAGAAGTGGAAGAATTAAAAAACAAAGTGGCAGAACTTGAAGTCAAACCAAAAGGCGGTTCACTAGGAGAGGAGAAGAGAGAATCTTGGCTAAACTTAAGGAAAGCTTGGATCGAAAATGACAATATCATGAGAAACATGCTTAAAGAGAAAGTAAAATTAAAATGGTCATCGGAAGGGGATGAGAATACAACTTTCTTTCACAACTCACTCAAATGAAGATTAAGAAAGAACAACTTGGACGGAATTTTGGTGAACGGTAAGTGGGAAACGGACCCAATAACAGTAAAAAAAAAGGTACAGCAGATTATTATGGGGATTTCTTCAAAAGCTCTGGTGCACGACATGTCAATTTTATAAATGATAGCTTTAAGAAACTGACACATGGACAGAAACAGGAATTGGAAAAAAAGTTTTCCGAAGAAGAGATTTGGAAGTCGGTTAAAGATTGTGGAAGCTCGAAGGCTCCCGGACTAGACGGTTTTAGTTTTCACTTCAAACATTTTTTGTCACCGATTAAAAGCGACTTATTGATAGCATTGCGGTGGTTTTGGGATAAAGGAAAGATTTCTAAAGGATGTAACTCGTCCTTCATTACCTTAATTCCAAAATCAGAAGACCCGCTAGCTTGTTTTTTAGACTACCGACCTATAAACCTAATTGGCTGTTACTATAAAGTACTAGCAAATAGATTAAAGAAAGCTTTGGGAGATTTAATAGGAGATTTGCAGACGGAATCTATAAAAGGAAGATCAATTCTAGTTGGAATCATGGGGGTAGGGGAGATCATGAACGAACTAAAAGCAAAAAGAAAAAAAGGGTTGGTTCTCAAAGTGGATTTCGCTAAAGCGCATGATACGTTAGATTGGTCTTTCTTGGAGGGCACCCTAAGACAAATGAGCTTTGGCTCAAGATGGATTGCATGGATAATGGAATGTGTATCTTTAGCATTCATATCGGTTCTAATAAACGGTTCATCATCCGAAGAGTATAGTAGGAAGGGGAGTAAGACAAGGTGACCCTTTATCCCTTATCTATTCCTATTAACTGTAGAAGGTATAAATGTTATGATATATTCTGCCTTCGATGAACACGTGTTTGAAATGATTATTGTGGGAAAAGATAGGATAAAAGTGTTAGACTTGCAATATGCCGACGACACGGTGTTTATTTCGTAAGTGGTGCCTGAAGAACCTCAAGAACTTGATTAGCTTGATCAAAAATTAGCAAATGGCTACGGGTCTACAAATAAATTGGAAAAAGAGTAGCTTGATTGGAGTGGGCGTAGATAAAGCAGAGGTGGAAAAATTTGCAAATATCATAGGATGCCGAATCAGAGATAATGTTTTTCTTTACTTGGGATCTCTATTAATCTTAGCATGAGAAGAAAGTCGCTTTGGATCAAAGTAGTGGACAATTTCTCAGCAAGAACGACATCATGGAAAAAGGGGGTGTTATCATGGGGGGTGGGGGTGGGGGTTTTCGCTCATGTTAATCAAATCGGTTCTTTCAAGCCTTGCGTTGTATTACTTCTTGGTGTTCCGGGTTCTGTCCACTATATATCCATAAAATACTAGAGAGAGTGAGAAAATGTTTCTTTTGGACGGCGGCGATATCAAAAATAAAAAAATGGCATGAGTCAAATGGGATTGCGTTACTCAAAAATTTTGAGGGAGGGAGTTGAATATTGGAACTTGAAAACTCATAATTTAACTTTGTTAGGAAAATGGTGGTGGCGTTTTAGAACAGGAAAAAGATGTTTTTTGAGTGAAGATAATAAAAAGTATTTATGGGTTTTCGGGGGTCTTCGAGTCGAGAGTCAATAAGACGGGTTCAGGTCCTTGGGGAGGGATTATCAAAATAGTTAAAGAAATACACGACTTGGGTTTGCCTTTATCATCTTTTTGTAAAATTAAAATTGGTGACGGCATGTCAATTCGTTTTTGGCACGATGATTGGTTGGGTAATGGCAATCTTAAAAACAGTTTCTCGAGAATTTTTAATAGAGACATGAACAAAAACATTCTAGTAGGAGAAAAGGGCTCCTGGATTGGAATTTGAGTTCTCGAGAATTGAATTTGTTTGTGTTATTGCTATTTTGCAGTTTTGCATATGTTAATGGTTAAAAATTGTGGTCTATATTAATTAGGTAAAAGAAAGCAATGTCGGGATTTATTCTGAGCGTTCTTTGTATAAGAGATGTTATTTTTAAATCATTCTTCTATTTTATATGTTCTCTGTATAATAGATGTTCTTTTTAGATCATTCTTCTATTCTATATTGAAATTTTAATAATTCAATAAAAATTTATATTTTGTATTTTTAGTTTTAAAATGATAGAATTCGCACAAATTATTTCATATATTTTGTAGATGTATTTTTCAATATACTTTTTAATATCGCCTAAAATTAAGATAAACATTTAAAAAGTTGATATCTTAATACATTTTAACGTAACTAATTAATATCTTATGTCAGTTGTATTAAAAAGAGTTTTTTAGTCCGAGTTTCGCTATGGTTATTTAGATGTCGTCAATATCTTTAAAAATCAATAATAATCTTTATAAGAAAAATAAATATCATCCATAGTAATGGTAGTGATAATAACTATCATAACATACCCTGACATGCGTTTATGGTTATTAAAAATGAATGTTGTATTATAACATTTGGTACAGGTAAATTAATATTCTAAAGAATTTCTTACTAACACTAACTCTTTTAATCTTTTAAAAATAGATAAAGTTATATCTTACAAAACATATTTGAAAAAATAAATTATTGCTATTGATAAATAAAAAAGTAAATTGAAAAAGAGAAATAGAAGAATGTATGAGGCAATAAATAAAATTATATTTTATCATAAAAATTTATAGTTATTGAATTGTGTTCAATAAAGTTTATGTAAAAAATATAGTACTAAAATTTTAATATTCAATCACAGTTGATTCAATATACAATCACATATGATTTGTAAAAGCATTACATGTGAATTATGAAAATATCACTTCGTCCAAATTTTTAAAATGTAATCTGGATCATTGATTTTATTGATTCAAAAGCTAAAATTGAACTATATTAAACATTATTCTATTATTATTAATAAATAAAACAAAACTGAAAAAAAAAACGCATGAAAAAATAGCCTAACCGGTTTTTAAAAAGGAGCAATAGAAAATTATTGTTATTAATAAATAAAAAAAGAAAACTGAAAAAAAAAAGAAAAAAAGAAAGCGAAGGGCCCTCACACGTATCAGGGAATGACCTTACCAACTTATCTCTCGGTTCCTATCTTTTCTCATTGTGTAAGGCCCCAGTTTCTGTAATAAAAAAATTAGGAAAAAAAAAGGAACATTTCTGGGGAAGGAACAATTCAAAGAGGAAGATCTTGGAAACGAATTCTGGCTAAAAAAGCTGCTCGTGGACTAGGGGTAGGAAGCTTAAAAGCTCAAAACCTCTCCCTACTTTTCTAATGATGGTGGAGATTAAAAACAGACAAATTCTCGCTTTGAAAACAAGTAATTTATTCTCTTCACGGGTTCAACAGAGGTTTCGGAATTGATCCTTTAAACTCTAGAAGAAAAGGTGTTTGGGGTGCAATAACAAACATTCACTCTTCTTTGCTATTGATTAATATCGATCTAAATGATATTTTTATTCCCTCCATCACTAATAACAACGATGAAGACTCAATTACATGGTCTTGGGAATTCGAAACATCAGGGAAATTCACGGTGTCCTCGTTGAGAAGAAAAATTGACGAAAAAACGTTACAAAGCTCGACCTGTCAACAAATGAGTTCGGTAAAATCGGTTCAATTCCGAGTAAGATCAACATCATGGTTTGGCGTTTGCTACACCTTAGGCTACCTACCCGTTGGAATCTTCTATCGAGGGGATTGCAACTATATAGCGTTGGATGCTCTTGTTGTAACGCAAGATTTGAATTGGAGGAACATATCTTTCTTCTATGTCAGACCGCTAAGACGTTACTACGGTACATTACCAACTAGTGGAGCATTGACCATCAACTACCCTCATCGATAAACCTCCTCATCAACTAGGGCTACTATTTGAGATTCAAGGAGATAGACTGGAAGCTTTCTCCACATCTATTTACGCTTACTGCTGGGTTCTTTGGAACCACCGAAGCACCAAGGTGTTTGAACAAAAAGATACCCCAATGGTGGTGCTCATAGGAAAAATTCAAAGTCTGGCACTTTACGGTTAAACTCGAAAGGAAAAATCAAAAGGAAGTTATTTTGGATCAACTGGTGTATTAATCCTTTCATCGAAATGTCCTTATAATCTTTTCCTTTTTCTAGCTACTTGCTAGTTTCTAATAATAAACACTTGTTGGTGATAAAAAAAAAATTAATTAGTTGGCGTAGGTTAGTAAAATCCTTTTAAAAAGTGGATTAGTCAACCTGCATCATAACTTAGATTTTCTTTATCTCCCAAACTCGCTATATTTTACATTTTGAATTTGTGACATGGTTTTCAATGTTATTTAAATATTACTCTATCTATCAATTTACAAAGTGAATTAACAAAACATCATAAGATATTTAATGCTACTTTTGTTATTTTACCATGAATGCATGAGATACCATTATTTTCATATTTTACATTTTACTACTTTGTCTATGGGTTTCTAGGAATCCAAATATTTCACAGTATTCACATAATTCATTGTCAAAATTTTCTAATTTTTTGAATCTCTTTTGGGGCACACTGTTTTTTAAACTTTAATATAATAATATTATTATAAATATTATTTACGTGATTATAAATCAAAATATTTATGAATGGTATAATAAGATTAGAAAAACATATATACTAATTTAATATAATAATATTATTTAGAGTAACCATATATGATATTTGAAACCCAATGTTCATACAAATCAATTTTCCAACTTTGTTTTATTTTTAAATTCCATTTTAATTTAAAAAATAAATTTAATTTGTGTTATATTATTATCTAATTCAAACTATTAATCCACTACATTAATTTAGGAATAAATATTCAAGTCCTTTATCATCATCTACAGTTATTATATGATACAAATCTTACCGTAATTAAATTTTACATTATTTTTGAAGTTATCATCAATTACTTTTATATGTCAACTAACTTTAATATAAAACTCTTTTAGTTTTCGAGAAAGTCTCATGTTGAGTTTTTCTTTCGTCGGTACAAAACAAATATATATTTAAATAAACAAATATAAAATAACAATTTTATAATTACCCGTGTATTTACACGGGTATTTAAACTAGTAACAATAATAAATAAAAAGTAAATAGATAATAAAAATATATGTTAATCATTATAATAATTAAAGAGCAATTTAAGTTTAATACTAAATTCTTGTAGTATGCAGGTAGTTTTCACTTTTTTATTCAATGCAGATTAAACTCAAGCTTAAGATTTTCGGGAAGCAACCTTTCTATCCTCAAGGGTAGAGGTATGGATCTTACATCTTTCATACCTCGTCTGGGTGAAATTGAGTTTTGTTGTTATGGTCGTGAGAGTAACGACATCAGTTGGATATTGTCACATGCTAAACAATTAAATGATGTGTTGAGTTGGGTGTAGTTTGAGCAACTTTAACTTTGAGCATAGCATATATCTATTTACTAATTAACTACAAATATAAATTTCTATTGAAGATTTCATGAATAATGGACATTGATCAACACATGTCAAAGAAAACTGAGTAATAATTACTATGATGAACATACTTTACTAGCCAGGAAGATCACCTGCTTGAAATTGCTGTCAAAATCTTTGGACTTCATGGACACACCTTCTCGGTTTCTGCTTTCTATTTCCTTCAACAGGTTCCATTTTTTATCGATCTTTTTTGATTTGTCTATCATAATGGCATTCTCCTCAACGTATATTATGGTATTGATTTATCCCTCGTTTTGGCGGTAACTTCTTCAGAATAAAGAGAACTAAAGCCGATGGTAGTATCTCTACCAACTGTTTGAAAGAATGCGATTAGTAATATCAACTGTCAATGTTTCATTACTAGAGGTGGAAATTTAGCCCCGTTTGCTTATAGATGGATGGACAAATGGATCCATCCGCTTATGTTGTATAAAAACCGGTCAAACATGTAAAATAGCTTTAGGAGGTCAAGCAGGTTGCAGGTAGAAACGAAGTTTATATTCAATCACAAAGCCTCCTAAATTATTTAATACACACGAATTTATTATTACTGAAATTCTGTAATCATTTTTGACAAACTAATTATTTTGAAAAATATTTAAAATAGCTTAAAGAACGTTTTAGGTCAAACCAACCCAACCCGTCCCATTTGACCTGTTATCCAACATGCCCGCCCCACCCCTTTTGCCACCTCTAGTCATTAGTCACTAGAAGACATTTTACAGTATTTCGTAATGTATTAAACACACATACATCCAAATAAAGGAAATTAATTACCAAGTAATATATGAAGTTTAAAACAGGATGCTCCAATAAATCCAGGTTGGCAGCGTTATTGAACGCATTAAAGCACATCTATCCATCAAAAAAAGGAATAGAAAGAATAAACTACATAAATTCATATGATGTGCTCAATAATGTGCCCAAAACAATTATAATGATGCCAAAAAGGACTCACCATGACACATCTTATGAGAAAACATGTGAAGCATATACTTGTCACATAACCAACCTGCATTAACATAACAATATTACAATAATAAATAGAAAATCAAGTATATAGATAAGCAGGCTCAGAAATCAACAAAATATGAAGAATGATTTTAATAAATGAATGCCTCTTTCAACTTTTTTCGCCGGCCTTTTGACTCAACAGGAAACCGTTGCAACATTAGAAAGAGCCTGCACACATACATGAAGAATGAAAATTTACATTTATAATAGAAGTACTAAATTAAATGAAAATAATAATATGAATTAAGTACCTTCCTCCATATACCAGAAAGCCCAAGGCAGCAAACAAAGACACCCCTGCGAAGAACATCTTTGAGAGGATCACCAAAACACGAACAGGCTTCCACCAAATTACTAGCCACAAAGTTACCTGTTTGACAATCTCAGAATAAGTTAACCACCCGCTGATTATTTACATGCAAGATAAAACAACTTTTACCTGAATTGCATAGATTATCCCATTGACTGCAAAAAAAGTTGGCCGAAGACCATCAGTTGAAACAGCCCGTGCCTGTTAGAGGTTACATACGTTACCAACTACCACTAAGAATAAAAGAGTCAACAAATAAAAATATATTACAAACCGAACCTGGTAGTAAATTTCTGCCCAGAATAAAACCAAGAGAGCATAAGTAGTGAAAAACGCAAGACTTGGCACATCAAGCATGATATGTTGGACAATCTGACAAAAAAATATAGGTTTACGTGATTAACGATTAACTTTTATTATATAATTGGCGAAACTATGCACATTCTAACCTCGGGTTCTAAGTGTTGAATATCACGGCGAAAAACAAAAATTAAACATCTAACTGCAATAGTAATATAGTTATAATCAGTAAAGATCAGCCAACTTACAAAATAAGAATCATCTGTGAACAAAAAAACAGTGGGAATATGAATATACAGACCTGCATTAACCAGGAAATTGAGAAAATGGAAGACTTTTTGGGTGGTCCAACCATACTCGGGCACTCTTTGCTGTATCCGAATCAGTTGCATCTGCAACGGGCACAAGATCATACATTACCAAATCAATATCAGATTCTAATGTGAAAGTGTTTATCTGCTTAATGCAATTTCAAAATGTTGACTTCACTCATATAGTCAGATAAACACTTTACATAAGCAATCCCAAACACACTCAAAACTGTTTATTCTTGTATCCAAACACAATAACCATATAATCAGTTATAATAAGCAATCCCAAACACCCCCTAATAGGAAGTCCCAACTTAAATCAATTATAGAGTTAAAAATTGGTTTGACATTCGTATTGAAAACGCTGTCACCTTAATTTGTAATAAAGTATTCAAATAACCAACTTAACGTCCCAGTTAACCAAGAAAGGGATCAGATTACTAACAACAGCAAACAATGTAATAATATATCACATGAGAAATCACGAATATCCATAAAAAACGAAACCCTAGAAACATAAGAAAATTCCCAAATCAAATTTCCTCCCAAACATAGAACTGAAGAAAAGCAAAGATAAATCACCATTGCAACAATCGAAACGAGGCCATAAAGAACAACAAGAATGTGAAATATTCGATCTTGCCAAAGCGGGGTGTCGTTTAATACGTGCCACCAAGCAGCAGCGTCTTTAAGGGTGTACATCATTATGACCGTAGAATCAAACGGGCCCACGAAGGCCCTATACATTGCCGGAGATCCAAGTATCGGCGACGGTTGAATGGGTGATCGGAGGAAGAAAGGGAAGTTTTTCAAATTATGGTTGGAAGTTGAAAGTTGGCGAGCGAATGTGTGACGGTTAAATATTTATATGTTAAAAGGATGCGTTTTGCATAATACATACAAAGTAACCAAAGTATAAATAAAGCATATCTATATGTATCTATCTACATGAATCTATTATCTATATATCTATGTATGATATGTTACTCTCGGTTTAAAATAAATAATAATTAAATTAAAATTAATATTATCTCCTAAAGTTCAATTTCAATCAATAAACAGTGTTAAAATTAAATTATATAATTTGCATCTTAATTTTTTTTCTTTTTTTTCTGTTATAAAGAGTATCTCTAAGATTTTATATTTAGATAATTAATTTTTTGTAAAATATTTTCATTAAATTCTTGAAAGAAGATTCTTTAAAACATACTTTACATATGAGACTAATTAAAGTTTATGCTAATTTGCGAAAGTATAATCTTCTCACTAAAAATGAGAATGGTCAATCAAGGTAACGATCGCTTATAGCTTTTCACTAATGCTGAATAGTGATCATCTTTGAATTTTACTATCATAGAAAGTGGTCATTTCTCAACCTTCTTACTAATCTAGATAGTGATCAACTTTTACAAGTGTATATATAGATATTGTAATGTTTGCTAAACACACAACTAATTATTATTATTTTATTATCATCAACATATATAGTCATATATACAAAGAATAACTAATAGAATGACATATTTATTGATTGCTTGAAGATTAAAATTAAGACGACTTTCATATTTTTTATAGGGTTTACTTCTCCAAAATTTATTAAACTACACCCCAAATATTAATGTGTGTATCTACCTTTCAAAAATGTTATTGTGTATTGAACTTTTAATTTGTTATTATTGTACGTATTTTGAATACATAAAAAAACAGAAAAAGTATAAGTTTAGTACATACGATAGGAAGTTTAATACACACAATAACATATTTTTTGAAAGTTTAATACACACAATAACATTTTTGGAAAACGGATACACACATTAATATTTGGGTTATAGTTTAATACATTTTGGAGAAATAAACCCTTTTCTATAATACTTCTTCGTATACTACATTCATAGTTCTATTTGTTGGGTTATCATCATGGTTATACAACTGTCCATGTGAAATAAACTAGACGTCTAAAAAACAATCATACTTAAGATAGTGATTCAACATTTGAACCTGACTTTTATTAATGGTTACAACAAAAGTAAACCATCACAGGGAATTGTCGTCATTAAAACTTAAATGAAATTATTGCATAGGAAGGAATTAGTTTCATCATGGAAATATAAGTAACATCTCCAACATTCTTAGCTGAAATGGCAGATGCTTCGATAACATGTGAGCCAAGCCTGGTAAGCTGGTAACAATATACAATATTTATACTCCTTCATTATAACTTGGTATATGCATAAATTTGAAGATGTCAAAGAATTTGTAAAATGATTTTGCCTACTTTGAGTACTTTCACAACTTAAATTCCTTACAATATCTCTAGGGATTGCATATTTTCTTGCACATTAGAATATATCATGATCCCACAATTATACAAAAAGAAAAACAAAATGATTTATGTAACACCGTAAATTCTCAAGCCATTTTTTTTAAACTCGCTGCGGAATCGTTTTCTGATTTCGTTAAAACAAACACCCACAAAGTACAAAGTACTATTTATAAAACACCACATCAAGTTGTGTTACAAAATATTTATAAAATACGGCTCGTCTCTTCTCAAAACATAATATCAGAGCGTTGGTCAA